>VDFB02332916.1:0-34690 GCA_007258455.2 Sequoia sempervirens
ACCTTAGTTTTTACCAGAACTTCCATATTTACCGGACCTTGTCTCTCAAACTAGAATGTTTCACTTAACACTTTTTTTACCTTTTACATTTCTGGAATTCTTGGTTCCCAATACCCGTTACACTTGGATTAGGAAGTACTCTTTTTCAAAAAGATTTATCTTTTCCTTTTCACTTCTGATGATCTTTCCAACTAGCCAACACCTACCATAAGCATTAGTTTTCACTTGGGGTCCCCAATTCTTACAATCTTAGGGCATGTTGTGAGACCACACAACAATTTTGTCTATAGTTTGGAGGTAAAGGCTTAGTAGGATCAAGAGCTCTAATAGGAGGTAAGGATATTAGTTTTTGGTTTAAGAGCTACAACATGATATTATGAAGGGTATCAAGTAGAAGGGTGAATTGTCTATTTCTATTGGCAAATGTGTATGTATTTTTCATCTTTATAACAACCACTTGGTTATCAACATGTTAAGTTGGTTGAGGGGAATTAAGTTGTAAAAACCCCTTATTTTGTTTCTTGAGTGGTTGACAGTTGTTATGATATGTGGATTCAAATTTTCCAAGATGACTAGAGGGATTTTTCACTTCACAACTAATAACCAAAATTTGGTAATCATAAAGGGCAGTATACAACTTTGTGAAGGAGGAAAAATTTAACATCTCAAGTTTATTTTGGACTTTGTTTTGAAAATTGGCAATAAAAATTCTTTGAAGATCATCATCAAGAATCTTAATGTTTATTTGTGAGTAAAGAATCTAGTATTGTGCTATGAGATTAGTGATCTTTTCATCATCCTTTTGTTTGCATATCATTAAATCAACTAAGGTCATCTTAGAACCCATATGTATTTGGAAGTGATTTTAGAAGGCATCAATAAGTTCATTGAATGAATGTATTGAATTATTCGCTAAGGAGAAAACCATTCCAAAGTAATATCCTTCAAGGATCTAGGGAATATTTGGCTAAGAGTTTATCCTATAAAATAAAGTCACTACATAGGTTTGTATATGCAAAAATATGGCTAGCAGGATCTCCTTTCCCACCATATTTCTCAAATATAGGAATCTCTATACCTTGTGGAATTTTTTGTTCTCAATATCTCCAAGGACAAGGGATTTATTTTGACATATTGTGAAGGTTGGCCATTTTGATTTGACTTAATGTAGAAATTTTTTGTTGGAGGGATGAAACATTTTACAACATTGTGTTAAGGACAAGATCATTGTTAAAGTTGTTATATGGAGCTGAATAAGGTGGAGGTGTATATATATTCAGGGGCAAGTGACTTGTAAGTTTGTGAGGGGAGACAAATTAGAAGATATGAGATTTAAATGCACAAAGCTAAAGGGAATCCTAGTGGAAATACCTAAGGAAGTGTTCACATTGCTAGTAGGTTGTATGGTTGTTGTAATAGTTGGATTAATGTATGTAAGAATAAAGGTTATGGTTGTGGAAGAAGGAATTGGAATTCCACCTTAACTTTGAGTATACCCCAAAGCTTGAGCACAACCAGTTATGATAGGGACATGTTTATCAATAATGTGAGCCAAGCTACAAACAATCTCTATTCCTTGTTCATTTTCAATTATTATCCTCATGTTATCTATCATAGGAACCACATTAGCAACATTGTATTCAAAACTCATATAATCTTAAAATTTATCAAGTTATTCATCCATTCTCCTAAGGTTCTCATGAGGGACATTAGCAATCATTCTATCAACATCAATCACATTAGGTGCAAGTAGGGAAGTCATGGGAAATGAAGTGTTAAGAGTATGATCCATAGTGGGTTGACTAGTACCAACACTATGAGTGAAAGAGTTAGAGAACCTAAGATCCATGGCGAATGATGTGTCGTGGGATGACATGAGTCTTGAACTGTCTCATGATAGTATTGGCAATAGGACACCAAGTTGTGAAGCTCATACAAGTTTCACAAACCCAAGGTGTACCCAAAGTGGATAAGAGGTAAAATACAATAAAATACCCTAGGATGTAAAGTGCAATGCAAGTATGTAAAATCAATTTTCAAATTTAAACAAGATAATTTTTTGATTATGCTATCCAAAAACCCAAAAAATGTTGTCTTTTAGATGTAATTTGGAATTCAAATAATGCACTGAATTTGAAAAATTAAACTTAATATGAATAATTTCAAATGACAAAATTTTTGGAAACTAAAACAACAAACTGAATATAGAAGCATAGAAGGCAGAAACATCAATTTTAATGCTCATAAATTCAAAAAAAGCCTTGATCAAGGACTTATTCACCCATGGGTGAATGGGTCTCACTTCAGTGTTTTTAAAAATTAATTTGAAAGTTTCTGAGATGATTTCTATAGTTTTCAGGTTCTAGTTTCAGATAGTAAGTTACAGTTTCATATTTCTATAAAATGAGGTCTAAATGCAAGTGAAAAATAGTGCTACATGACAAGAAAAAAGACCTAATTTGATATGCAATTTTGATTCAATTTTCAGATGTAAATGAATGATTATGTAATGTTATGTAAACACTATGCAAAATGACTAATATTTTTTGGGGTTTTCAGATTTTAAAGGATGTAAAAATGTAAACCTAAAACCCTAAATGAGATGCAAACTAATGCAAGCAAACAACCCTAAATAAGATGTAAATCAATGCAATGCAATGCAAATGAATGCAAAACCTAGATCTAGGGCTGAAAAAGGACTCCAAATCAGCAAGTTATGATTCTCAAATGTCAGGTTCACCAAAATGAAATGTAGAAAATAGGGTTTATTAATATGGAATTGATAACAAAGTAGGTATGATGCACCTATTTTCCTTTATTTCATTAGGAAATGAGATCCCCTCAAATAATTGACTAAAACTCTTAAGAAAATCAAGTCAATGTGAGAATCTTCAAATTTCCTTATGATTGATGGATGGGGAAAAGGTCAAACAACACTTTGGGGAGAAAAGTTAAAAATAGAAATTCAACTCCAAAATGCAATCTAACACTTGAAACTTGAAGATTAAGCTTAGTATTTGCAGTACCAAAAAATGGAATACAAATTTGAGAAGGGCATAAACATGTGTACCAGTCACCAAAAGTGCTTTCTAGAAGTTGATTTGAGACTCATTCGCCCATGGGTGAATAGGTCCAAGTATAGGGGTTTCAACAATCTTTCGAGAGCCTTTGGTACAAATCTGTAGCTTCTGATTTGTCCAGGTTTCAATGCTAAAAAGTCAAAAATCCAATCCGTAGGTTAGATTACGTGATTTGACAACTTTGACAAATTTTTGCAACTTTGAAAACTTTGTAATTCTTTCTCTTTAAAAGGTATTCAAGTCTTCTTGCACCTAAATATGCAATCACACACACAAGTGAGAAAAAATGTGTATTTTGGGTGAATAGGGGTTTTCCTTGGTCAAACCCTGTCAAACCCCATTCTAGTAATCAAACCTTGAATTGAAATAATGCATGAAAGAGGGAGTGAAGAATGAACTGTAGTGTAGAAAAATATATCCCTCTGCATTTTCACACTTGTTTGGGCCCTCCATACTAAAATTGGGCTTCTTTATGCCTATTTGGTCCTATTTTGCATCCACAAGCCTTATTTAATGCATCTTTTCAAAGATAATCCCAACACATATCTAATAACCAATAATAATTTAATGATTTTGTATTGTATTGCCCAGATTTAGTGATATGGAACTCATATGCCACCTTGGGTGTATGGGTCCCACCTAAGATTCAAGGCCAACTCCTGAATTTGACATAAAACTTAACCTTTCTTGAAATTTGTGTCTCGAGCCTAGGTTACTGGGACTCATATGCCACAACTAGTGTATGAGTCTTGCTTAGCTTGGACCTAATTTGAATCAAATTCTTGGCAGGATTTTATTCTCCTAGATTTTATGTTGGCTTGCAGTGTTGTAATTTTGGGAAATTTGGCATAAACAAGTATAAATACAAGGTTATTTTACATAGTTTCATCCTAGAACTTCATAAGAAATCAAGATCGCTTTCACAAGAGTTCACAAGAGAATTCAAGAGCATTTAAAGAGCATTCAAAGGAAGATTTGAAGAATATTATTGCAGCAATTCAAGATCCATTATCATGCCAAAGGCTTGATGCATCATGCATGTGGTTTTGAGCTAATATTGTGATATGTTGTTCAAGATCAATTCAATTATTCAAAAGGAATTATCCTTCATCAAGAGTCATGATCAAGATATACATCCATTGAGGCCACTTCATGCTTTTTTGCATATCTAAAAGGTTTCAAACAAGGTTCTATTGATTCATCTTAAGTTTCATGTTTCATTTATCATTAAGGTTTGATTACCAAAATGGGGTTTGACCAAGGAAAACCCCTATCCACTAACAAATCAACATTTTTCTCTCTCTACATGTGTGATTGTAGATCTAGGTGGTTTGGAGCTTGAAGATCCTTTCAAGAAAAAATTGCAATATTGAAGAAAGTTGTTAAGTTGTCAAGAGGTCATCTTCACAAAAAGTCACCTATAGGCCAAAATTCAATCTTTCAAACTTAGAGATCCAGCAAGAGAGAAGCTACAACAGACCACTATAGGATACCCAAGTTTCAAACAAACCCTAATACTAGTACTAGATCGCCACCTTGGGCATATGAGTCCCAGTACAACACTTTTGCCAGTTTTCAAAAGATCTAGATCAGTCACTGAGAAATTCCAGTTCCTACCCGAAAACCCTAGTCTAGGACTAAATTGCCCAGTCTGGCGTATGAGTCCCAAAGCATTAAAAGTACATATTTCAAGGTTTTGGAGCTTATTTTAACCACATATTTCTTCCAGGTACTTTTCTATTTCATTCTCTTTTATTAGTCTGATTTTAGGTTCTTAATTCTCTAGGTTTCATAGCTAGATTGACACATTGCATTCATCTTCTTCTTTACAAGCCTTTGTTTGGTGGTGAACCCCATTTTTTCTCTAATCACACCTTAAGGATACCTTATAGTATATCTCTTTACCCTAATCCAATCACTAGGTTGAGATCTCTAAGGTTTCCTTGAATGAAATAGAGTAAAATAGGTCATAAACCCTAGTCCCATCTCCTAAAAGGTGGAAACCTATTTACAAGGTTTCATTTTGGTGAACCTAGCCTTTTTACACCTTATTTTTTTATTTGGAGTGCATCATAGTCATAGATTTAGCTTATATTAACTTTCCATTAGGTCTTTCATTAGTTAATTTGCATCTAGGGCTTCTAAACTTTGCATTAGTGAAAGTGCATATAGGTTTCTTTTTTGCATCTTGCATCATTGAATTTTAATTGAAATTTGTAATTGCACATTGTCTAGACATCATGCAAACTAGAAACCTTAACATTCACTTAGAATTTGTTAAATTTGGTGCAAAAACCCTAATTTGAGACTCATTCACCCATCTAGGCGATTTAGTCCCTATATAGGTGGTTTTTCTAGATTTCTGGGAATTTTTTGTTGTGCGCTTTTCAGCATTTGAACCCTCCAAAAACTATTACTGGCACTCATATTCCCCTCCAGGCGATTTAGTCCCAGATCAGACCTAAAATTTCCATTTAGATCATTAAAAACATCATTTCTATATTTTTCTTTGTTGTTGTTAGCTATCTATTTCAGTTTGCTGAGTTTTTGTTTCATTCATTTCATGGGATATAGCTTAATTTAGTTCAGTTATTGCATTGCTTAATTTCAAAATGGGATTTACAACATTTCATTTTTAGATTACTTCATAGTGTAATCAACAAATTACCTTGTTTAGAATTTGAAAATTGCATTTACACATTTCATTCTAGGTCATTGTGTTGCATTTTAAGTCTCTTTCCATTTTGAGTTTGTATAGATTACTTTTCACAAATGTTAGTATCTTTGTTTTCCAAGTTTATAAAGAAAAATTTAGTCAATAAACATGTTAAACATTCATTCAATACATTTCCTAGTTATGAGAGTCTCTTAGTGCAAGAGAGTGAAAATGATGACGCTTGCCTTAAATCTACACCCCCTCCTATCTCTCCTATTTGTGGGAATGATGTGATAGAAGAAGATGAAAGCATAGACAATAATGATAATCATAGTTGTTCTTCTCCTAATACCTCTCCTACATGTGACGAAGGTATTTTGGTGTTAGAAGATGCACTCATTGAGAATCATGACAATGTTGAAAGCTCCTCCTCTATAAACTCTCCTATATTGGAAGATATTATGACATAAGAGAATGATATTATAGACACATTTCTAAACAACACCTTACCTAATCCCCATTCATCTTTTTCTTGTGAGAATGTTTTAGTGAAAGAGGATGCAATTGAAAGTGATGACAATATGTTGGTGTTAGATTATCAAAACTTTAAGATCTATGAAAACCCTATTTATTTTTCTTCTCCTACCTATCCTATTTTGGAATAAATTATGGGACAAAGGAATGAAATTATGGACAATCATGACAATCACATTTGTTCTTCTCCTAGTATCTCTATTATTGCTAAAGAAGATACTTTGATTGATGAAAATCATGAGAATCTTAGTTGCCTCTCCTCCCTAGGGAAAACATTACTAAACAAGAGAATGACATAGAAGCCCTAATTTAAGGAATGAATGCTAACATTGTTGTTCATCAAAGTGAGTTACCTCTGTTGGAAGTACAAACATAAAATGATGCTTTGATAATAATAGTTGTTATTAACACTAATGGTCTTAGACATGGCATAAAGTGTACTCTCATTGATAATGGCCCAACTCTTAATGTGTGTAGTGTAAACCTTCTTGAAAAGAGCAGAGTAGAAAAAATCCAAATTCCACCTGATTCCTTATCTATTGAGAGATTTGACAATGTAGGAAAATAACCACTTGGTGTAATAAATTTTCCTATATTATAGTTGGAAAGGCCACATTAGAAACACTGATCCACGTTATGCCTCATGATATTTCATATAATCTTCTTTTAGGAAGACCATGTATTTATGCAATGAATGGGGTGCCTTATACTCTTCATTGTATGATGAAGTATGTATACAACAACAAAGTGTACACTGAACTTGAACTAGAAAGTGTTCTCATTGAGAAAATTAAGGAAAATCCCTTGAAAACATTGACACCAACGACACAAGAAAAACCTGTGCAACAAAAAGATAAAGAAAAACACATTGAGGAAGTCATGAAGCTATTAGAAGATGATTGGGTTTCCTTAGATTTCACACCTACATTCATGGGCGAATACAAGATCAGAAACATAGTCAAAAAAGGGAAAAGAAAAAGTGATAATTTCAACACAAAATTCACAATCATCCACCTCAACCACTTCAGAAGAAAAGACAACATACACAACAAAATTCGATGAAACTAATATTGAACAAACACCGACTCTAAAAGAAATGAAAAAGCTTTATGGAAAAGGTTATGAACTTATGAAACAACTTGGATATAGTGGAAAAGGATGTGGTGCTAGAGAGCAAGGTATATGTGTCCCTATGGAGCCTAAAACACAAGAAATGACTAATGGCCTTGGTTATTGTCCCTCAAAAGAAACAAACAAGCCTTCACTTAATGTCAGCACTAAATACAAAAGATTATTCTAAGACAACTTTAACATTAGTGCACCCTGAACTTATAGACACTAGTGGTCTTGATTATTATCCTTTGAAATAAATGAAAGAAACAAAGAAATCCTCACTTAATATCAATGTCATCATGCAAAACACTAACAATTGGAGTTCGCTAGATTTTGTGCCTTCCTTCAAAGAAGAGAACAAAATATCGCAATCTAAAGAGTCTTGTGTAAGTATGAAACCTTGTACTAAGCAAGAGATATCATTTTCATAAAATAAAGAACGTCTTCTACTATTGATCAAGAGAGTATATTGTCAAGACTCCTCCAAGATCGTTTGATATCTCTCCCTCCAAGAACATGAAATAAATTTTACTACAAGAGTTTATTTTATGCATATCATAGAGTTCATGGTCATTCTACTCATGAATTTAAGGTTTTAAGTGATAAAATTCAACATCTTAAGGAGTGTGATGCTCTTCCTTGTGTTGAAGCACCTAGTTCCTCTGATTGATATTGATTTTCATTCTATCATCAATCATTTTGGCTCATCCTTGTCTTGCACTAAGTGGGGGCAAGGAGTTAGGTAGCCTTGTCCTCATATGGAACTTGTCGTTGTCTAGTTTACCACCTTCCATGTATATATAAGAGCAAGCTTGGGATGTGGATGACATGCCTTAAGTTGTCTCTCATGTGATGTACTAACTTATCTTTAGTTATTTCATTCAAGAACATATGACTTGGAATAGGGGGTTTTGGATAATCTCTCATGTGTTCTACTTTAAATAAATTTCTCACAACAATGGTGTTAGCTCAACCACTTTAAAGTGGGGGAATACATCAACACTTATGTTTCACTTTGTGGTATTCTTTATTCTTGTGATGCGTCCTTTTCTTGGAGTGTCATTGGGTGTGATTTCCTCCAAGAGTGTGATATTTCTTTGAATTATCCTCTCTTAGAGACATTAGGCACAATGTTCCCTGAGTTAAGACCTTACATGAACTAAGTAAAACTCCTTTGAATGTACCTTACACTATTTTTCATCTACAATATCTATTATATGGCCACCTTGAATAACACACTTACCTTGCCTGTGGAGCCATCTTGTTTGTTCATGGGTGTCAAGCATACGAAGTTTTGCTTGCCTCATGAATCATGTTGTTTGTGTTGTGTGGAACCTTATCAAAGTTCTCAGGAGGTATAGTTTTGGTATGGTTACTGTATGGGAGCTAAACTTAGGTGTAACTTTCCCATAGCCACTTGTTTGTTTGTGTTAGCACATACCAGTCATGTGTGTATGTGTCTTGTTGGGGGATCGCCTAGTAGATGACTTGAGGTTCCACTAGCCCTTATGAGTGTGCATTTTTTTTGCATAGTGGACATCGTGTTCCACTTGTAAACATTTTGGACAAACAACTTAGATCTGATCAATAGTGTGTGGGACAAATGGTTGAAGCTTGATCCACCCTTTTTTTGTTTTTCTTTCTTCTTTATGTCTTTGGTAGTGTATGTTTGTATCTTGTTGTTGTTTCATATGTCATTCACATGTGTGTTCTTTTGTGCCTATCTTTTTTTTCCATATGATCTCGATCTTGGGGGCTTGATCATCCCTCTTGATCATTAATGTCCTATCTTACCAGTATTGCTACACTTGGACCCCTCTTGATGCATATTTTTCTACTTTAGTGTGAGTTTGAAGTGAGTTCCTCCTCTCACTGAAGTGGGGACTAAATTTAGTATAAGAAAATGTATCCCTCTACATTTTCACACTTTTTTGGGCCCTCCCTGCTAAAATTGGGCTTCTTTATGCCTTATTTGGTCCTATTTTGCATCCACAAGCCTTATTTAATGCATCTTTCTGAGGATAATCCTGAAACATATCTAATAACCAATCATAATTTAATGATTTTGGATTGTATGGCCCAAATTTAGTGATCTGAGACTCATACACCACCTTGGGCATATGGGTCCCACCTAAGTTTTGGGGCATAATCCTAAATTTGACATAAAACTTAAGCTTTCTTGAAATTTGTGTCCCAAGCCTAGGCTATTGGGACTCATACACCACAATTGGTGTATGAGTCTGACTTATCTTGGACCTAATTTGAATCAAATTCTTGGCAGGATTTTATTCTTCTAGATTTGATGTCAGCTCAAATAGTGTTGTAATTTTGGGAAATTTGGCATAAACAAGTATAAATACAAGGTTATTTTACATAGTTTCATCCTAGAACTTCATAAGCAATCGAGAGCACTTTCACAAGAGTTCACATGAGAATTCAAGAGCATTTCAAGAGCATTCAAAGGCAGATTTGAAGAATATTATTGCAACAATTCGAGATCCATTATCAGGCCAAAGGCTTGATGCATCATGCATGTGGTTTTGAGCTAATATTGTGATATATTGTTCAAGATCAATTCAAGTATTCAAAAGGAATTATCCTTCATCAAGAGTCATGATCAATATCTACATACATTGAGGCCACTTCATGCTTGTTTATAGATCTACAAGGTTACAAACAAGGTTCTATTGATTCATCTTATGTTTCATGTTTCATTTCGTTCATGCTTCATTTCTCATTAAGGTTTGATTACTAAAACATGGTTTGACCAAGGAAAACCACTATCCACTAAAAATCAACATTTTTCTCTCTCTCTACATGAGTGATTACAAATCTAGATGGTTTAGAGCTTGAAGATCACTTGAAGATAAAGTTGCAATATTGAAGAAAGTTGTCAAGTGGTCAAGAGGTTGTCATCTTCACATAAAGTCACCTACAAGCTAGAATTCAAGCGTTCAGACTGAGAGATCTGGTAGGAGAGAAGCTAGAACATACCACTAGAGGATACCCAAGTTTCATCCAAACCCTAATACTGGGAATAAATCGCCACCATGGGCGTATGCATCCTAGTACAACACATTTTCCAATTTTATGAAGATCCATATTAGTCACTAAGAAATTCCAGTTCCTACCTAGAAACCCTAGTCTGGGACTAAATTGCACAATTTGACATGAGTCCTAGTGAGCATTAAAATTATGTATTTCAGAGTTTTGGAGCTTGTTTTGACCACATCTTTCTTCTAGGTACTGTTAAATAAATTTTGAACAGCTCCCTTCGGGTTTATTTTTGCACTAGGTGTGCGCCTATCTATGCATCGCCAATTTTTGCTCAGCTGTTTATCAAATTTTTAATCTACCACTTTGCATACTTGCTCTTCGTGACTTCAGTAACGGCTTTCCTTTCGGGTCCTGAGGAGCTGCGTTAGGCATCCACGTGTCGCACTTGTGGGAGGTTTTATTTCTTAATTCCTTAAAGTCTCTTCGGGTTGCGAAAGGCTTCAGTGGGGCTGTCATTCCTAAAGAGTGTCAGAGGGCCCTAGATCATGCTACGTGGCGGCGGATGGAAAATTTTTCATGCAGGGATGAAATAAACAACCACGGGTAGCAAAATTCTTCTACGCGTCCTTTATGATGAGTTGATTGAACTTTCCCTCCGCCACGATAAGGATCTCCGCCCATTGGACACGTGTTGCATCTTCGCAAACTCTCAGTAGCAATGGGAGAAAGTTTCATGAGGGCAGTGAAAAGCTGCCATGTGCCTTACGACTGTTCTGTAAAGTGGGCGATAGGCTGGCTAAGGAAGATAATGCTATTGGGTGCCGCTTGTCATAATCATTTGTAGCGGTGGATAACACTTGTCGCCTCGAGCCTGGCTGGGACCACCGCCATCATTATGAAGGATGCACCTGCACATGGGATGACCGGATGCTGTGTTCCAGCTCAATGTCGTTGTAACGGTCTTCGGAATATTCTGATTCAGGCATCATTGTTGAGGATTATGTGATCTTTTCTGTTGCTGTCCTCCGAGGCGGTGGGAGTTTTTTCCCTGCTATATATACTTTCTCTATTGTTGAGAAGAGGAGCCAAAAAAAAATTTGGAGAGAAAGCACGCTGGTTTTAGCAAAAGGACTTCAAGCCTCTATTACTATTTTATTTAGATTGTGGCTGTCAGACTGTGCCCATTGTTCAGCCTTTCTATTTTTTTCATGTTTTTTATAAAATTGTGAACTGTGCCCTTTACTGTCGTGGCACTTCATTTGAAGAACTTCTATATATGTTGGATACTATTTTGCTTATCTAAATCATGTCTAATGACTCTTCTTAGTGGTGAGAATGTATGCAACAATATTTTATGTCAATAAATGGATTGTCTATGCTATAATCTTAAGTCTTTGATGTTTTGGAATACAACAACACCATTCGGGCCCTTAAATCTATGATTCATCATGTCCACAAGTAGATCTTAGCGTATCACCTTAGGTTAGACTTTGCTTTATTATATCCGCTTCCTTTTCCCTTTCCTAAACCCATTATAGAAGAAGCCAGCTTCTTTAAAAATTCAGAGGTTACTCAGTTTAGCGCAAAAGGTCCCCCTTAAACTGAGTTTCCCATAAGACACTGTTACCTTGTCAATTTTTGGCATCAACAGTTTGTTCTTTTTCTGGCATGCCCGGTGGGACCTGAACTTAATGAATTTGCATTAGAGAGGGGTGTATGAGCCATTGGCCTGTAACTAGATCCCAAACTGTAGTAACCTAGGTTTACTAGTGCCTCCGCTAGGGATAGTCTAGGGCGCAAATCAACTGGTAACCGTTCCATTCCCACCACCTTTTCCTCTCACCATGTTGTTGGTCGCCAACAGAAATTACATAGCATGGGATGCTGGAAGTCCCCTGGTAGCCCCAGTAGCACCCGTTATTTGGGGCGCTATACTAGTTTCGGCCATGAAAGCTATCCCCAAATTTGCCGGAGACAGCTCAAGAACGCCAGTAGAACACTTGCAGGATGTGGCAGACGTATGTCTCATACACGGTATTACAGCGTAGAATGTATCCCTAAGGCTCCTCGCCGCGTCTTTCAAAGGAAATGCCTTGGATTGGTACCGTACGCTAACTCCTAATTCAATTCTCACCTGGGATGAGCTCAGAGATCCATTCTATGAAAGGTTCTCTAATGATGGAGATTGTTCTTCATTATATTATTAGCTATCCGTCATAAAACAAGCCCCCCAGGAGTCTCTAACAGACTTCAATGCCCAATTTCACGCAAATTGGTAGAGGATCCCTGTTACTATCCGCCCAACTCCCGAGTTGGCCTTTATATTCTATCTAAAGTCCATCAATTCGGACATTTCCATAATGATCAAGTCTTTGGGGGGAGCTACTCTACTAGATGCTTATGGTACTGCTATCAAAGCTGAGAATCATTTGATAGATTGTGGAAAATTACCTCCTCGACCTATTATGCCGATATTCCCTAAAATTTTGATCACCGTGCAAGAGGTTGCATCGACTAGTGCGCCCACAGCTGTCCAGTCAAGGTACTCATGCAGCCGCACCTGAAAACGTAGCTTCTACGTCAGGATCTTCCAAAGATGAAATAAGTGACCTCAAAGAGATGTTGCAAACCATGGAAAATGATATAACCATGCTCAAGCGGAACCAAGTAATTCCTCCTAAGCCTGCATATCAAAACTATCAAGGTGGGCGGCCCTCCTATCAGCAGAACCAATACCAAGGTGTGACTCTCAACAATCCACCAGCCCCGACGGTAAACCAAATGGTGTCGGTGCCTACTCCATTAACAAGCGCATCGCCAAGCTCGAGCAGGGAGTTAACAATAGGGAAGAATAACCTTATTGATGACATCAATCCGTGGTGTTTCCCCTACAGCGACGCGCATATGCGCCAGAACTGTCCACGTGGCAATCTACAACAGAAAGTGGTGGAGCAACGTAGTCAAGGGACAGTGACGGAAAATGGAGGTTACATATATGCCTCACCAATGGAAGGTGTGGTCCTAACCACACAAATGCAAGGAATTTCTTTAGAACAAGAGTCTGATATTGCTCCTGATCATGCGCTCTTCTCCTGGATGGAGGAAGAAGAAACAGTGTTTGCCAATGATGCATTCATATCTGAAACACCACAAGTACAGACTGATTACAACACACACCCAAAGAGGAGATTCACTAGTGAGCCAGTGGCTTCACATACAGACAGCCTGCCACTCAAAGGCGTTTTCGATCAAATTTCTGGCGCTTCGACCGTCCCTTCACCTTCTCAACCGCGGAAGGAAATTATTATAGCAAGAACCAAGGAGCAGAAATATTTGAGCTTTCCACCTTTCAATGTGGTGGAGCAATTGAAGAAATCATCCGCTAATGTGTCTTTGTGGGACATTCTAGCTATCCCGGAATAGAAGACTATATTACAGAAGGCGCTTCAGCAAGAGATCAACTCAGCACCAACAGAGCCATCTACCAGTACAAAGGTTGTTTATCAAATACCACTAGCTAAGGTTCTTACAGACAAAGCGAAGGAATCCCATGTGGAAAACAAAAGTAGGTTGAAACCTCAGCCCTTCTTCTTAACTCTCATTGTAGGAAAGAAACTATTACACAACACTATGATTGATTCTGGCGCTAGTACAATGGTTATGCCAAAACAGATAGCCAAAGCTTTGGGACTCAGCTACGAACCTATGAAGAAGGGGGTGATGCAGCTCAATGGAAATAAAGTTGATACCGTAGGTGTCATCAAAGCGCTTCCTTTAACTCTATTTGTCTGCCCCAGTATCATGGTCCTGCAAGATACGGTGATCATAGATGTTCCTCCTATGTTTGGTCTCTGTCTATCCCGAGAATTTACTTCAAAGGTGGGTAGATATTTTTCTTTAGATTGGTCACATCTAATACTTAGGACCAAGAATGGTGCAAATATGAAGATAGAATCAGAGGCTCTACATTCTGAACACGTGGTGGATGAGGCCTTGATCAATTTTGAAGTTGCGCATACTTCTATCACCAAGCAAGAAATGTATAGTGTTGAATTGCTAGAGGAAGAGAAGGTGAGTGGAGATCAGAATGATAAAGAAGATGCTCATTTGAGCGAGGACATAAACAATGACCCTTTCAGAAATTATCATGCTACAGGATTGGGCACATATGTAATTTATGATGAAGACTAGGTGCTTCCAAAGGTCGCCAAAGAATCCGACGGTAACCAAGCAAATGAGCTATGGACATTATACTTTGACGGAGCAAGAAGAAAAGTAGGTGCTAGAGTAGGGGTATATCTAATATCCCCATAGAATGAAAAGTTGTTGATGTCCTTCCGTTTTCACTTCTCCTGTTCAAACAATGAGGTTGAATATGAAGGGTTAGTCCAAGGCCTAAGCCTTGTAGAACGAATGGGCATTAAGCAATTGATTGTGTTCAGAGATTTTGAACTGGTAGTTAACCAGGTCCAGGGAATTTCTGCAACAAAGAATGTCCGCATGAGATCCTATCGGCACCGAGTATGGGACCTGATTGAGGGTTTTGAAGCTTTCAACATCTAGACCATTCCCTGAAGAAAAAATAGCGAGGCAGACCGTATGGATCTGATTGGTGCTCAGTTTGATCTTGTCTCTGACTTGCTTCTGAACGAATCTTCAGTACGAGTGCTAGTTTGACCAGCGATCCCCGACAATGATCAGAGTTGAAAAGTCTTTGAAAGTGATGAACACATCACTTCGTTTATCCAGCACTCAGGGGAGTTAGCCGATCAGCTTCAGCCAAAGATCGCCGAGGCTTATGAAGGATAAATTATGCAGCTCAAATCTAATAAACTTCTGAAAGAATTGGTTACTCTCGAAAAAAAATTTGATTGTAATGACGCCCGAAATGATAAGCGAAAGTTCATGGCTGATAAAAGTGATAATGAAGACCTTCGGGTCTCCGATGGTAGAAATCTCTGAGTCAGAAAAAATGTCCCACACCATGATAAAGAAAGGCTCATCGGTTTCTACGAAAAGTATGTAGTGGTGGCTTGGTCCTACGATGATCTGGAGGGCTACGATCCTGGCATCATTCAACACACTATTGAGTTAACAAAAGGTGTGAAACCAGTCCAACAGAAATAGAGGCCAGTCAACCCTAAAATCGAGGCCCTAATGGCGCAGGAGCTAACCAAGCTCATTGAATCATGCATTGTCTTCCCAATCAAACATAGTACTTGGGTATTGAATCTAGTCCCAGTCTGAAAGAAGAATGGGGATATCCACTTATGTGTGGACTTTTGAGACCTGAATAGAGCATCTCTGAAGGACCACTATCCGTTGCCCTCTATGGAGTCAATCTTACAAACTGTGGCAAGGTCAAAAATGTTTTCTCTACTGGATGGTTTCTCTTGCTACAATCAAATCCATGTTAAAGAAGAGGATTAGCACAAGACTACGTTCACCACTAAGTGGGGAAAATTTGCATATGCTAAGATGCCTTTCAGTTTATCCAATGCAGGGGCAACATTCCAGCGGGTGATGGATGTCGCATTCAGCAAACTAATCAATAAGTTTATTCTAATCTATTTGGATGACCTTATTGTGTTCTCTAAATCTAAAGAGGATCATTTTGATCATTTGGAATTAGTTTTTCAAAAGTGCGAGGAGTTCGGGGTTTCCCTAAATCCAAAGAAATGTGTGTTCGGAGTACCGCAGGGTAAGTTGTTGGGGCATGTCATGTCCAGGGAAGGTGTTTTGATTGACCCTAAACGAGTGAAGGCAATCAGAGAGCTTCCCCTTCCAGTAAATAAGAAGGGTGTCTAGTCTTTCTTGGGCAAAGTAAATTTCGTTAGCAAATTCATTTCTGATTTTGTGGGGATGGTTAGGCCAATCACCCTAATGTTGAAGAAAGATCAGACATTCAAATGGACGATGGAAGCTCAGAAAGCTTTTGAAAAGGTCAAGGAAGCAATTTCTGCAACCCCAGTGCTAGTTAATCCAGGTCAATCCAAAGATTTTATAATGTATGATTTTAGTAGCAGGTCTAGTATCGCTAATGTTTTAACCCAAAAGGATAGTGAAGGAAAGGGTGAACATCCAGTGGCATTCTATTCCTGGACCCTAAAGGAATATGAGGTGAATTATAACTTTGTCGAAAGACAGGCCTTTGCAATAGTAAAGGGACTTAAAAAAATTTTCCATCTAATTTCCTGCAACAAAGTTCTATTATATGTCGCACATTTCAGTGTGCGTGAATACATCATGGAAGGGGAGATCATAGAAAAAAGGGCTAATTGGATCACCAAGATCCTTGAATACGACGTTGAAGTCAAGCCTACTAAGACTATTAAAGGAAGAGGACTGTGTGAGTATATGGCACAAAACAAGGAGGTACCTGCCATGGAGGAGCAACCAGAGCTCGTCTTGATAAATGAATCAAGATCAGAAGGCGGTTGGCTGACTGATAGAGTGAGGTTCATGCAAACCGGAAGGTATCCGCCAGGCCTCTCATCCCAAAAAAGAAGGTATTACCGACTTTAGAATTGCGGGTATACGCTGATAGGAGTCCTTTTCAAAAAGAATTTCAATGGTGTTCTCCTACGATGAGTTACTTCAGGGGAGGCGCAAAGGATCCTCGACGCATTCCACAATAGCGACGAAGGTGGACATTTCTCCACCAAAACTACCACGATCAAGATCATGCGAGCTGGCTATTACTGGCCTACACTTTTCAGTGACTCCCACTCTCTAGTAAGGACTTGTAAAAAATGCCAGTTCTTCACTAACAGAAGGAAGAAGTCAGCAATGCCCCTCAAACCTATAGTAACAGATGAACCGTTTGCGCAATGGGGCCTGGACTTCATCGGAATGATCAACCCGGTTTCTAGTGCCGGACATAAGTGGATTCTAACCGCTACGGACTACTTCACAAGGTGGACAAAAGTTGTTCCCCTTAAGGGTGCAACAGAAACAGAGATTGTAGACTTCCTCGAAGAACTGGTGACAAGGTTCAACCCTCTGAAAATGATCATTTCAGACAATGCCAGAGCATTTCTAGGTGCAAAAGTATGTCACTTTGCACTAAATAATGGCATATTTCTTAAAACATCATCAAATTATTAACCACAGGGAAATGGTCTAGCAGAGTCAACGAACAAAAGCTTAGTCCGACTCCTTAAAAAGATTGGCTCAGAACACCAGAGGGAATGGCATAAAAATATTTGTAAACCACATAACTCCTAAGTAAGTCCTTAATACTTCACCTTATGAGTTGGTATATGGGAAAGAGGCGCTGTTACCTATCTCCATGGAGATCTGGTGTATGGTAACCTCCAAGGTGTGCTTGCACTCCAACTAGAAGACCTTTCTCTCTGTCTTCACTCATGAACCTGATGGCTTCAAGGTTCTGAACTGACTTAGATCATTAACTAAGCCCTCCTTTAACTCTGTCACAAGAGTTACTATCCTTGTACTTAACCTTGGAGGCTTCAACACTCTTTGAAATTGTTGTCTCCTTTTCACCTAGAAGGATCTAGATGCTAATTTCATCCATTTTGCTTGAACTACTAGCAGGGGCGTTGTATACACTGATTTTATGAATTTCATATCCATTTAAGGCCAACTTGGAGGTTCTGCAATCTTCACTCCTACCGCTTTTAAGAGTTTGTCTTTTGAAGGGGCTAATCCTTGTAGCCCTTACCAATCCTATTTTTGCTTTTCTTGCTTAAATCTTCCAAACAACCTATCAAGTAAACTTGAGTTCCTGATACCCTTTTGGGACTTTTAAATCTTACAATAGATTTCTAGCCTTCTTTTGTTCCGTATAGTGCCTTCCTATGATCTTGGAGAGGAGGCCTAATTGCCCTATCTTCTAGGGTTTTAACTCTTCTTCCTTCAAATCTACCTCACATGGATTGGTTGAGGTCTCAATCCTCCTAAAATGCTTAGCTATGACAAAGACTCACCCTAATCCGTACTATGGCCGTACGGTACTCCTTCCCCTGCCTAAGTTCTTTAATCTTTACTCCCAAATCCCTAACCGGGCAGTCCTAGCTCGCTTAGGGTTTGGGTATAAAACTGTTTGCTCCATGCTCTATGTTTCCTACTATCAAATACTTACAAATGACTGACTCCACTCCCATATTCCACCAGTCTTAGGGGAACCCCATGGTCAGTGGCTATGGGGGAGTCATTCCAAAAATGACTGTCCAAAACTGCAATTAAAAAGCTTCCTAAACTCTAATCTATGAAGTCAAAACTTCAATACTATCCTAAGTAACCTGAACACCGAATGAAAATAACTCAACACTATGCTAAGAACTCCAATACCATGAATAAACAGTATTTACAAAGTATTTGATATCACTGTCTCCAAAAACTCATGGGGTTTACAAACAAAAACAAAAATTGCATAAATCTCCTCACTGTTTTTCTATTCCACATCAAAATCTTTGATTACAATGTCTCTAACTGCTTGCCACGAGCCAATACCTCTATCTTGGAGTCTTTTCCACCATTCAAGGGAAGATTGCTCGCTCCCATATCCCTGATTTTAAGGGAATCTTAAGACCACTACTGGTTACATGCAACCAAGCAATGTTGCCATGCAACTATGCAATATTCTTGCAACCTCACCATTATCCTTCATTTTAGGATCTCCAACTCATTTATCTCGAGTAACCAACATCTAAACTGCCCTTGGCATCTTCAAACAATGAAGATATGGCTATGACAAATTTAAAGCTTAATATCCTAACATTTGTTGTCTTAAGCTAAACAAAGCAAAATTTAACACTAATGATAACCTAATGAAGGTTTTAATCCTAATGACTAACTCTTCACACACAATTGCAAGACCTTCTAAGGTCCAAAACAAACACACCAAAATCCCTGACTTGGCTAAAGTCATAACAAGCCAAAATTGTGAACAAACTTGGTGGAGGTCAACCTAGGTGCTCCTGCACCATCCTCCCCAAAACAGAAAACTTCAAGCCATCCTTGGATTGAGCAAGTTGGGATCAATGCCCAACTTCTTGAACTCTACCTCCTTGATCCATACTGCATCTGCCTCTAGTTGTCCATGTCTTTGGATGAGGTGTTCTTTATATTCCTTGGTCCTGGTTCTCTTGTACACTCTAGTGTCCAATACCTTATCAGCTTGCTTAACTGCAGTGGAGGGCAGTTTGAGTTCTTCTACATCTTGACTAACTTCATGGATGGTCTGATCCAAGTTTAATGGTGGTCCTTTATATTGTACAAGGTCTGCAACATTGAAAACAGGGGACAGTCCACTGTCCTCTGGCAATTGCACCTTGAAAGCATTGTTGCCATACTTCTCCAAGATAGGACAGGGACCTATCCTCTTCATTTGCAGCTTGTGAGGAACTCCCTTCTGCAATCTAGCCTTGTTCAAATGCACCATCACTAGGTCACCAACATTAAACTGAACCTCTCTCCTATGCTCATCCACTTTGGTTTTATGTTTCATGGTATTCTCTGCCAAGGTTTTTCTGACTGTCTCATGAATTTCCTGCATTGCACAAGCAAAGTCATCTGCATAGCCACTTCCCTTGACTCCATCCTTCAACTCTCTCAGTTCATAAACACCTCTAGGGTGTAGTCCATAGACAATTTCAAAGGGACTCTTCCCTGTGGATCTATTCACTGTATCATTATAGGCATATTCAGCTTGCCCAATAATCTGGTCCCATTGTTGACCATACTCCTTGGTCAAGCATCTCAAGAGATTTCGAAGAGTTCTATTTACCACTTCAGTCTGACCATCAGTTTTGGGATGGTATGCAAATCCAAAGGACAAATTGGTGCCCATTATTTGCCAAAGAGTCTTCCAAAAATGACTCATAAATTTGGTATCCCTGTCTGATACAATGTTGATTGGTAAACCATGAATCCTTACTATCTCCTTAAGGAAAAGTGAGGCTATTTGACTGGCATCATTGGTTGTTTTGCAGGGTACAAAGTGAGCCATTTTGCTGAATCTGTCTACAACAACATACACACTGTCCATACCTTGCTTTGTCTTGGGTAAACCAACTACAAAGTCCATGCTCAAGCATTCCCATGGCCTAGAAGGGATAGGCAGTGGCTGGTATAAGCCTGCATTTGAAGAAGTGCCTTTGGCCTTTTGACACACCACACAACTTTCCACATACTTCCTGACATCTAAGTTCATCCTAGGCCAAAAATAAAACCTTTGAACCAGTTCCTGAGTTTTAGTGATCCCAAAATGACCACTCAATGCACCATTATGCTTCTCTTGTATTAAATTTTCCCTAATAGAACCTCTAGGAACACAAAGCTGATTCCCTTTAAATAATAAATCACTTTGCAAGGTGTATTCAACATATTTTCTATGGAAATGGTTCTTATACTCAAGACATACCTTATAAATATCAGCAAAGTCTTCATCATCTGAAGTGATCTATTCCCATGCTCTTCAATTGAATTTCTTGAATGGTGAGAACTCTCCTGCTCAATGCATCAGCCACCTTGTTGAGAGCTCCTTTCTTGTGCTTGATGTTGAAGGTGTAAGCTTGCAAGTACTCCACCCACTTCATGTGCCTGTGACTCAACTTCTCTTGTGAATTCAGGAAACTGAGTGCTTGATTGTCTGAGTACACAATGAATTCCTTGGGAAGCAAGTACTGCCTCCATTTCCTTAGTGCTTGGACCAATCCATACATTTCAAGGTCATAAGAAGAGTACTTCTTCTTGGCTTCACTTAACTTCTTAGAATGAAAAGCCACCAGTCTGCCCTCTTGGCTGAGAACAGCTCCAATAGCTACATTGCTTGCATCACACTCAAAGGTGAATAGCTTCTCAAAGCTTGGCAACACCAAAACAGGTTGGGTAGCTATCTTTTCCTTCAGCAACTCAAAACTCTTGTTAGCTTGCTCATTCCATACAAACTTGGTTTTCATTCCTCCTTTAATGGTATCCAACATAGGAGCACAAATAGCACTAAACTGTCTTATGAATTTTCTATAATACTAAGCAAGACCATGGAAGCTTCTTACCTCTGTTGTTGTCTTTGGAGTAGGCCAATTGAGAATTGCTTCTACCTTACTGCTGTCCATCTTCAAGTTGCCATGTGATAGCACAAATCCAAGGTACACCAGCTCTGTTTTGATGAACTCACACTTTTCCAGATTGATCTTCAGCTTCTCCTCCTGCAGCTTCTTGAAAATCAACTCAATATGTTGGAGGTGCTCTTCTCTTGTTCTGTTATAGATTAGTATATCATCAAGATACACTACTACAAACTTGCCAATATAGTCCTTGAGGATTTCATTCATGAGTCTCATGAATGTAGAGGGGGCATTAGACAAGCCAAATGGCATAACTAGCCACTCATAGAGACCCTCATTGGTTTTGAAGGTTGTTTTCCACTCATCACCCTCATGTATCCTAATTTGATGATAGCCACTCTTTAAATCTATCTTGGTATAGTACCTAGCTTCACCTAGACAATCCATGAGATCTTCAATCCTAGGGATGGGAAACCTATAGCTGATGGTTATCTTGTTTATTGCCCTGGAATCAGTGCAAAGCCTCCATTCTCCTCCCTTTTTAGGTGCTAAGATAGTGGGTACTGCACAAGGACTAATGATTTTCCTAATGAGACCTTGGTCAAGGAGTTCTTGAATCTGCTTGGCTATTTCCTCATTTTGTTGAGGAGTCATCTTGTAGGCTGCTTTGTTTGGAAGGGTGGCTCCTGGTATCAAGTCTATCCTATGACTTATGGCTCTTTTAGGAGGTAAGGTTGCGGGTTGACCACTACTTACAATGCTTTCATAGGTCTGCAACAAGTCTTGTATCTCCTTGGGTAACTCTTGCTTTTCAGCTGCCTTCTCTTTGCTTACCTCTCTTGGCTTGATCATTACTGCATAGCCAACTCCTTCTCCTTCTTCCAAAGCTCTTAAGAACTCTTTTTCACTCACCATTAGCAGCTTAGAACCTGCTGTCTGCACCTCTGTATCTTCTAGCAAAGACTGAATTTTGTAGGTCACCTTATCTTTCTTAAAGGTATAGGAGTTCCTTGCTCCATCATGCACAGCTTGACAGTCAAATTTCCAAGGCCTACCTAGGAGCAAGTGGCATGCATCCATAGGTAATACATCACACAATACCTTGTCTTTGTACTTTCCAATTGAGAACTCCACCCATGCTTGTTCATTCACCAAGACATGCTGACCCTTATTGAGCCATGTGACCTTGTACGGATTATTGTGAGGTATCCTTGTCAATTTCAGTTTGCTAACTGCCTCCTCTGACACAATATTGTCAATTGAACCTGAGTCTATTATGACCTTACACACTTTCCCCATCATCTTGCACTTTATCCTAAACAAGGACCTTCTTTGGCTTGACTCTTCTTTGACTGGTTCTTTGATTAGAGTCCTTCTCATCATGAGATTCTCACCTTCCTCTAAATTCAAAGGCACCGCAGGTTGCTTATTTGCTGCAGTAGTCTCATCTTGAATCAGATTGGTTCTCCTATCACCTCCATGAGAAGTGTTACCTTTCTCAGGACATCTATAAGCCGGGTGTCCCAATTGATTGCAATGATAGCATTTCATGTTGGTGAAGTAGCTGCCTCTTCCTTGTCCACCACTTCTTCCTCTGGAGCTGAAACCTCTTCCTCTACCACCTCTACTAGAACTTCCTTCTTGCTATTCAGAAAATCTAACTTCTCCTTGGGCTCTTGGTTCTAAGCTTCTTCCACTGTAACTTCCTCTTTGTCCTTTGTTGTCTTTCCCTTTACCTCTGCTTTTAGGATTTTGTTCTTGCTTCTTTTTTCCTTTCTCCTCTATTTTCAAAGCCATTTGATAGCATTGGCGGACTGTTTTGAAGTTTACTAAGCTCATGTCCTCTTGGATAGACCACTTGAGCCCATTCAAATACCTTGCTAACTTGATACTCTCTTCTTCAACCACTTTTGATCTAAGGCACAATTTTTGAAACTCCTCAGTATACGTTTGGACATCCATATCTTTTTGCCTCAGATTGTGTCTTCTCCTATGCAACTGAACTTCATAATCATCAGGGAGATAGGTCTGCTTTATCTTAGTCACCATTCCTCTCCATGAAACTATAGGACCTTTGCCTTCTTTCTCTCTTTCAGATTGCACAAACTTCCACCATGTGAGAGCTACTCCTCTCAATCTTGACTTGGCCACCTTTACCTTTGGGCCTCTGTTATGCCATCACACTCAAAGTGATTCTCAATGCTCTCAATCCAGTCTACAACTGAATCAGGGTCCATTTGTCCACTGAAAAGTGGCACACCCTCCATTGCTTTACCACTCAAGGCCTGTAATGCCTTCAAGAATGGTTCCTTTGCAAGAACATGATCAATATGGTGTATGGTAACCTCCAAGGTGTGCTTGCACTCCAACTAGAAGACCTTTCTCTCTGTCTTCACTCATGAACCTGATGGCTTCAAGGTTCTGAACTGACTTAGATCATTAACTAAGCCCTCCTTTAACTCTGTCACAAGAGTTACTATCCTTGTACTTAACCTTGGAGGCTTCAACACTCTTTGAAATTGTTGTCTCCTTTTCACCTAGAAGGATCTAGATGCTAATTTCATCCATTTTGCTTGAACTACTAGCAGGGGCGTTGTATACACTGATTTTATGAATTTCATATCCATTTAAGGCCAACTTGGAGGTTCTGCAATCTTCACTCCTACCGCTTTTAAGAGTTTGTCTTTTGAAGGGGCTAATCCTTGTAGCCCTTACCAATCCTATTTTTGCTTTTCTTGCTTAAATCTTCCAAACAACCTATCAAGTAAACTTGAGTTCCTGATACCCTTTTGGGACTTTTAAATCTTACAATAGATTTCTAGCCTTCTTTTGTTCCGTATAGTGCCTTCCTATGATCTTGGAGAGGAGGCCTAATTGCCCTATCTTCTAGGGTTTTAACTCTTCTTCCTTCAAATCTACCTCACATGGATTGGTTGAGGTCTCAATCCTCCTAAAATGCTTAGCTATGACAAAGACTCACCCTAATCCGTACTATGGCCGTACGGTACTCCTTCCCCTGCCTAAGTTCTTTAATCTTTACTCCCAAATCCCTAACCGGGCAGTCCTAGCTCGCTTAGGGTTTGGGTATAAAACTGTTTGCTCCATGCTCTATGTTTCCTACTATCAAATACTTACAAATGACTGACTCCACTCCCATATTCCACCAGTCTTAGGGGAACCCCATGGTCAGTGGCTATGGGGGAGTCATTCCAAAAATGACTGTCCAAAACTGCAATTAAAAAGCTTCCTAAACTCTAATCTATGAAGTCAAAACTTCAATACTATCCTAAGTAACCTGAACACCGAATGAAAATGACTCAACACTATGCTAAGAACTCCAATACCATGAATAAACAGTATTTACAAAGTATTTGATATCACTATCTCCAAAAACTCATGGGGTTTACAAACAAAAACAAAAATTGCATAAATCTCCTCACTGTTTTTCTATTCCACATCAAAATCTTTGATTACAATGTCTCTAACTGCTTGCCACGAGCCAATACCTCTATCTTGGAGTCTTTTCCACCATTCAAGGGAAAATTGCTCGCTCCCATATTCCTGATTTTAAGGGAATCTTAAGACCACTACTGGTTACATGCAACCAAGCAATGTTGCCATGCAACTATGCAATATTCTTGTAACCTCGCCATTATCCTTCATTTTAGGATCTCCAACTCATTTATCTTGAGTAACCAACATCTAAATTTCCCTTGGCATCTTCAAACAACAAAGATATGGCTATGACAAATTTAAAGCTTAAATATCCTAACATTTGTTGTCTTAAGCTAAACAAAGCAAAATTTCACACTAATGATAGCCTAATGAAGGTTTTAATCCTAATGACTAACTCTTCACACACAATTGCAAGACCTTCTAAGGTCCAAAACAAACACACCAAAATCCCTGACTTGGCTAAAGTCATAACAAGCCAAAATTGTGAACAAACTTGGTGGAGGTTAGCCTAGGTGCTCCTACACCAAGATCCCAGTAATACAGTTATTGAAATCCCTTGAGATAGAACAAAATGAAGCCATGGAGGTTCGGCTCGCCGAACTATTGGAAGTACAAGAAAAAATGGAGAATTCCCTAATAGAAATGACAAGCCGTCAATAGGTGATCAAACGATAGTTTGACAAGAAAGCTTCCGACCAGGGTCTAAAAAGTGGAGACTTAGTGCTAAAGTATGACAGCAGGGCTGCAAAGCCAGGTCAGCATGGTAAATTTGATAGCCTATGGGAGGGACCCTTTAAAATCATTCAGTGCAAACAACATAACGCTTTTGAGCTGGAGAATATGGAACATGAATCGTTAGGAATCCCAGTCAATGGGATTCATCTTAAGTTGTTCCATTAAGCATTAAGCTCTACTTTGTACATATGTAAATAGCGCTTTTACTTTCTTTTCCGTTTATTTGGTTGTTTCTTTTTCTAGAATTAGTTGTCGTTCTACAAAATTAACTCATTATTATTGGTGGGTGAAATACCAGAGTTTCTTTACACAAAATATACTCATGTACGGAGAAATAGCATATAAAACTTGCAAACCTAGAAAAGTTTAAACACAGAAGCAAGAAAGAGCATGGATTTTCCTTAAAACGGGAGATATATATTTATATATGTTCTTTTGTTACAAAATGGCTGGGAAGCCATTTTTCAAATTTACAAAGCATACTGAGGTATATTATATACGATAGCCTTTTATTAGGCTTATATACAATAGGCAGGGAAGCATATTTTGAGCAGCAGGACGGACACGTTTTGAATAAGTGGCAGGGGTTTGTTATCCAAAGGCATGGCTGGCAGCAATCAACACATTCACAGCAGCGTCCACTTCTTCCTCATCCATAGGTTCCTCGGCAGCACTGGTAGCACCATTTGGCACAACCGCCATTGGCGGGGGAAACACCAAGTTCCTGAAGTCAATATACCAGTCTACATCGTAGAAAGGTATCACGTTGTAGCTACGAAACAGGAAGTTTAGAGCCCGGGTAACTCTCTGATGGTGTTGATCACAGGTTTGTAGGCAGAATCCGCTAAGGAATGGAAGTCAAACAACAACAACTTCTTCCTCAATGAAGCGACGCAGGTCGCTGGTTGACGGTAGACCTAGCCCATAAGCCGCATGTGCAACGACCTCACCAAGACCATTCAAGTATTTTTTCAGGAAAATTTCTCTAACCAACTTCAGGATAAGTGACCGGGGAATGCAAAGGTCCAACATGGACGCCACAAAGTGGAATCATACGTCAATATTCACCCGATACTTATCCTCATATTCTATGCAATCTTTGCCTAAAACCCATTTTATAGCTACCAAGACGAGAGAATGTTTATTCTTCATCATCCTTTTCAGTCTCCTAGTTGAGATCTTGCCTAGGAACGTTGTCTGTGATTTATACGAAGTCAGGCGAACTGGGGTATCCATTTCCCTGATACTATTCCTAGGCTTCTGAGTTATCTACCACCTAACCTATGAGAGGGTTTGCTTAAAACTCTGTTAGTGACCTATCACTTCTCAAATGCTAAGTATAAATTGCTCACTACTTACTGGCTTATTTATAGAAAAATTGACAAGACTCATGCTAATCTACTTCTAAAAAATGTGATGTTATGCTAGTTGCTATCACGAAAGGCGAATCTGTGTTTGCTCACATTTTCGGGCCAATTGCATCCATGATAGCACGGCTCGATGTGTGCTTAATTAAATGAAGCTGATTAATTAGTTTTAAAAAGGTGGTGCTTGTTGGTGGAGAGACGTATGGCCATAGGCTATTGTGTCATCTCTCAAGTGCGTCCTAGAGCCCAAGGTGATATTCATATCTTTTTAGGCGGTGATCGTTTGCTTGGCGTAATCATTCCAACCAGGATATTAATTGGCAGCCCATGCTAATGCAGGGTTGGCAAGCCAGTTGTAGGCTCAAGTTCCAAGGAGATCAGGGCGTATCACACGGTCACCCAAATGCAATAATGAACTCCGACCGCCTCGAAATAGCAATTAGTTCATCTTGCACGAGTTGCAAGATTAATGGTACATGCTGAATTAAATGCAAAAGGTTTTCTTTCACCTACCACCTTGGGAAAAGTTGTTATTATTGCATGAAAAGGCTTCGTATTTCAAAGTATTTTTACAAATGTCTATGATAAGTGCAGAGTTATTTTTTGTTTATCTATCTAGAGCCGAGCATAGTCGAAATCAACTAGGAACTTACAGGAATCTTCAGAGAAGGAGAATGTCAGAATCTTCATCTCAGCCAATGTAGGAGGAAATTAGCCAGGAACTATTCACAACTATTCGTTCTTCAATAGAGGTATATATTTATGAGGATGTGGCATATGCCACACTTGGTATACCCAGCAAGACGAGAAGAGCCTACATGGAGGAGCTGGATAGACCCAAGAAATGGAGTAACCAGAAAAAGGTCGAGGAAAAGTGGGACAATATCTATGACCCAAGGCTCGTGAAAAACCCTAAGTCCCTCAGAGAGGCAACTTGTGCAAGGTTATCGGCGCCAAGGGTGGACCAATCCATGGCAAGTAGAGTTTGCTATAGTGGTCTCCCACAATACATGGTCTCATTGGTGCACTATTTCCCAGAAGTGGTCGATGTTGCTATTCAATGTTATAATCCTGATACCCACTACATTGAAGGCCACAACTTAAGGGTGCATATCAGCCCAGAGGCCATTTGGCACATGTTATGTATCCCGGATCCAAATAAGAGGAAGGAGAACATCGAGCCCTTTCGCTCAAGCAAGGGAGAGAAAATATGGAGGAAGATGAAAACCAGCTCAGATTTCTTGTTAGAAGAGACTAATAAGAAGGGTATCTCAGCCACTAAAGCGCCAAGTATCCCATTATCGCATAGTTCATTTCGCGATGATCTCCAAGATGCCATGACCATGCTGGCATTTGTTTGTGGCTGAGACTCTGATGAGAAGATAGAAAGCTTTCAGCTGGGACCAGTAATGCAATTTTGCAAGCAGCATGAACTCTTCTGGTATGATTTTGCTGAGTTCATAGTTGAAGAAATGAAATAGCAAATTGAGAATTATCAGGTGGAGAAAAATTTTAGGTTTCTTTCCTACCTGGTCCATATGTTTCTGCATTAGAATCTGGATTTCTTCGCTTGATTTTTTCCGCTATCAATTTTTGATGAGAAAAATAAAAGGAAGTCGATGTCTACATAGACACCTTTTCTTTCCACATCATATGACTATTATGCGTTTGCGGACTATTTCATAGCCCCAGTTTTGAATGATTTGATCAGAGAAGGTGATATTGTCCAGCTCGATAAGGAGTAGACCAGATTTATGTAGAGCTACACCCCTGCTTGTGACTAGTTCTTTGGCAGGGATTTTACTATCCTCTGAATGTAGGGTTTTACTGGAAAAATGTTCCTGCTCCCAGCTTGTGTTACCGATAGAGTGCTCGCGCTGGAAATATTTCGGCAAGTGTGTGTCATTGATTTCACCTTATGTAGCAGCGGAAAGGTCAAGAGGAAGGGATTCTTCACTTGTCCGAAGAATTTCAAGTCGGTAACTCTGCTAAAAAAATAATCGCACCAATTGTTAGAAGACAAGCTGGCACATCTAGGGTTGGTACTGGTAAATGATAAGTGAAAATACAACCCTTTCAATGACTTACCAGAGCCACATATGAAAGTTACCCATGTTTCTCGACCATACTGGGAGAAGCAGCTTAATCCACAAATGGATAAAGATGAGGATTTTGTTGAATTAGCGCAAATCCCTACGCCGAACACTAAAGGCCTATAACACAAGTTATACTTTCCTATGGTTGTGACCAAGGATAATGTTCCCATGGAGCATAGTATATACAAAAGGTTGAAGAGGGGTGAGGAATGGAGTGAAGAAAAAATAAAAGTTTTCTAAAAATATTGCCAGGAAGTTACACAAGTAGATGCTCCTTACAACCAACTACGAGAGGACCAGGAATTTGAGAAATGGTGGAAAGAGGGCCATCCCAGCCCAAGCTCTAATATTGATAGAAGTGAAGAGAGGGATGAATCTGAGGATCATGAAGAAGAAGTGGCGGCATCGTCTTCCTCAGCACAAAGGGGCAAGGTCTCTAGGGATGCCGCCTATGTGGCCACGAACGTATGTTTTAATATATCAAGAGGCTCGCATACACTCACTTGGGCCGCTAAACCAGCTAGGCTAACACCTCAATAGAAGGATTTGGCTATCGAATTTAGTGAGTGTCTGCCTGCGAAAAGGTAGTGCATGTAAAGTATTATCAGAAGGGTTTTGCAAGAACCCGTCAGAGGAGAAACACCCGCTGCTAGCTAGATACTAGAGTTTGAGGGGGAGTCATGAACGATTCTGGAACCACCATCGACCAGTCAATAGGTATATTTCACTCCTTTTCTTGAATCTCATTCCTTTGTATCTGCCCCTACTTCACTAGCGACTCCTGCCATAAGTTCGAGCCCTCTACTTTCTGCTTTTGGTGCAACTTATTCGGTTGGATTCACCCAATTTTTGCAGGCCCACCCCCTTGTAATTACTCCTCTGAGTATGCTCACGCCTACCACTGCCGCTCAGACTTTCCTTGCCTCACTTCCGAAAGGAATTTCCCCTGTCGATGCCCATTCTTTTTCTGCTATGCTTACAGATCCTCTTCCATTGCAACAAGTTGACACCCTGTTAGCAACTCTCATTTCCCGGCTAATCAGCCTTACGGTTGATTCCCTATTTCAGTCGCCACAAATGCCTAGCCCTGCTGATAGTTCTTAGACCAAACTATGGAACGTGCCACATTTCTCTCCATAAACAGTCACTCTCCAAAAGAAGCAAATGTCTGCGCTTATGAAGGTTACCTATCCCTATGCCCTGCCTTCTGGTGCTCATTTTGCAGGTGGGCTAGTTTCATCACCAGCCGAATTCATAGCACAAATAGATTGTGGAAAAGAGGCACGTGCGAATAGAATGAGGAAACGCAAGGAAAAGGATGACAATGCTTCTACCGAGCCAAGAGTACAAGCTTTGTATGATGAGGCCTGACAAGAATGAAATTCGCGACCATGTACCCAAGGGTAAGCAAGCCTCAGGGAGAAATGCAACCTGAAGACTATGAGATATATGCGGTCAGACTCGACATGAAGGTAGCCCGGCCACAGGGTAAAGTTGAAATCATGGAGGAAACGCAACGGATAGTCACTTTCGACTTCCTCAAAATTGGTCGCCAGTTAAAAAAAAGGATGAGCAGCTCAAGGCAGCCAAGGAAAGGGTGAGTTTTCTGGAAATAAAGGAGAAATCCTTAGAGGTAGATGTCGCCTGAATGACTGAAAGGGCACTGACAATAGAGAATGAGAGGAACAAGCTTAGGGAAAAATTGTGAAGACCCAGGTTGTTGACCCAGGCATATTAAAAGAGCTGCAAAGCAAGAACCAAAAAGCAAGACAAAACCTACAGTTAAAAGAGGAAGAGCTTGAACGCCTCCGCCTCGAGCATAGTCAGGGGATGGCACAAATGGGTGAGCAATTAACGCGCCTACAGGCTCAATATGAGCAAAGAATACAAGAGAAAGAGGCCGAATTGAAAGGCCTGAAGGCTAAACTAGAGGAAGAACTTCGAGAGACAAAGAATTCTCTGGAGGAGCAATCAGTGAACCACTCCCAAGCTGAGCAGAATTGGAATAAAGAAATGAGCAACTATGGGGAGCAGCTGGCATCCAAAAAAAGAAAAAAGGTAGAATTAGCTAAGGCCCTTATTACAAGAGACGCGGAGATTACTTCACTTAAAGCCTCTCTATTGCCTTCCCCTGCACAGCCTGATCTCATTCCGCTAGTTCGGCAATTATACATTTCTCACTGGGAGAAAATCAAAATATTTTGCCTAACTTTGTAGCCTACCCTCTGATTTATCGACAAGGCATTAAGGCTCGGCTAGGAGGCCCATGATACAATTGAACAATTCCCATGATTCTTCTTGGAGAAGGTTCCCGAGGTAAAAGACTTGCTCAACAAGTTATACTCCGTCTCAGATGAAATCCTTGTCGAGGCGGGTATCGAAGATCGGGACGCTACTGCTCAAATAGCAAATAAATTCATTCATTACCATTCTGCTTTCTAGCGCACTAAGGCGGCCGTGAATTTTCTAAGACACTAGATAGCATGTGGGGAAGTTTCTCCGAATTAGGCAAGATGGGGCTATCATCCCCGTTACTCGAAGATGGCTCCATTGCCACAACTGCACAGATTGCAGAAATTATTAAGAAGGAAAATGACCTAGAGGCTTTCAGGAATTTCAACCATCCTCCAACGGTGGCCGACATTGAGGCAGTCATTCATCTGCTCTCTCTGCTACTATTTCATATTCAAACAGGGGTCGGTTTACCCGAGATGCTGCCTCACAAAAAAGCTATTGACCTTCGTGGAGCACAGGAGAATTTGCGCAACATAGTGAAGCTGTCCGAAGATGAGTGGTCGCTTTTGTAGGTGGCTCTTTCCAATCTCTGACTTCATTAGCCCTTTGAATAAAGAACTAGTCTCCAGAACTAGAGAATTTTGGGTTCTTCGTTCCTTAGTTGAAACGCCTCTGGTAGTCACCAAAACTGTTAAATAAATTTTGAACAGCTCCCTTCGGGTTTATTTTTGCACTAGGCGTGCGCCAGTCTATGCATCACCAATTTTTGTTCGGCTGTTTATCAAATTTTTAAACTACCACTTTGCATACCTGCTCTTCGTGGCTTCAGGTAACAGCTTTCCTTTCAGGTCCTGAGGAGTTGTGCTGGGCGTCCACATGTCGCGCTTGCGGGAGGTTTTATTTCTTCTTTCCTTAAGTCTCTTTGGGTTGTGAAAGGCTTCAGCGGGGCCATCATTCCTAAAGAGTATCAGAGGGCCCTAGATCGTGCTATGTGGTAGCGGATCACAAATTTTTCATGCAGGGATGAAATAAACAACTGCGGGCAGCGAAATGCTGCCACACGTCCTTTATGATGAGCTGATTGAACTTTCCCTCCACCGCGATAAGGATCTTCGCCCATTAGACATGTGTTGCATCTTCGCAAACTCTCAGCAGCAATGGGAGAAAGTTTCATGTGGGAAACGAGAGGTTGTCATGTGCCTTATGACTGATCTGTAAAGCAGGCGATAGGCTAGCTGAGGGAGATAATGCTATTGGGTGCCGCTCGTCATAATCATTTGCAGCGGTGGATAACACTTGTCACCTCGAGCCTGGCTAGGACCACCGCCATCATTACGAAGGATGCACCTGCACCTGGGATGACCGGATGTTGTGTTCCAGCTCGATGTCATTGTAATGGCCTTGGGAATATTTTGATTAAGGCATCATTGCTGAGGATTATGTGATCTTTTCTGTTCCTATCTTCTGAGGCGGTGGGAGTTTTTTCTCTGCTATATATACTTTCTCTATTGTTGAGAAGAGGAGCCAAAAATTTTTTTGGAGAGAAAGCACGCTAGTTTTAGCAAAAGGACTTCAGGCCTCTATTACTGTTTTATTTAGATTGTGGCTGTCAGACTATGCCAATTGTTCAGCCTTTCTATTTTTTTCATTTTTTTTATAAAACTGTGAACTGTGCCATTTACTATCATGGCACTTCATTTGAAAAACTTCTATATATGTTGGATACTATTTTGCTTATCTAAATCATGTCTAATGACTCTTCTTAGTGGTGAGAATGTATGCAACATTATTTTATGTCAATAAATGGATTGTCTATGCTATAATCTTAAGTCTTTGATGTTTTGGAATACAACACCATTCAGGCCCTTAAATCTATGATTCATCGTGCCCACAAGCAGATCTTGGCGTATCGTCTTAGGTTAGACTTTGCTTTATTATATCCACTTCATTTTCCCTTTCCTAAACCCATTATAGAAGAAGTCGGCTTCTTTAAAAATTCGGAGGTTACTCAGTTTAGTGCAAAAGGTCCCCCTTAAACTAAGTTTCCCATAAGACATTGTTACCTTATCAATTTTTGGCGTCAACGGGTACATTTTTATTTCATTCTCTTTTATTAGTCTGATTTCAAGTTCTTAATTCTCTAGGTTTCATAGCTAGATTGGCACATTGCATTCATCTTCTTCTTTCCAAGCCTTTGCTTGGTGGTGAACCCCCTTTTGTCTTTAATCACACCTAAGGAAACCATCCTAATCATCCAACCCATTCCTCAATCAAGAAAATTAGTTGAGGGATCTTGGTTTCCTTTAATGAAACTTGAATGAAATAGGCGGAGGACCCTAATCCCCCTTTAGTTCCATCTCCCAAAAGGTGGAACACTGTTTCCTTCGTTTCATGAACAAAGCTATGTTACCACTCAACAAACCCTTGAATGAAACCTTGATAATGGAGATCTTAGGAGGTCTGCAACTTGCATGATATGGTTGAATTGGATGTGGATTTTGACACATGAATTTGATGCTTGGAATGCTTGAATAGATCTTGAAACCTACATCACAATGTTATCTCTAAAAACATGCATGATGCAAGAAGAATTTGGCATGATGAATAGATATAGATTATTGCAATAAATCTTTGATATATATTCTCTTGAATGCTCTTGATCATCAAATTTGTTATACTTTTTCTCACTTGAAAATTCTAGGTGAAACTTAGTGAAATAAACTTGTATTTACAGGTATGTATCCTTAACACTAGTACAAAAACAACAATATATGACTAAATAAATTACTAAAAATTGCATATAAATGACTATTTTTGGTCACGTGACCATTAGTATTTTATTGCCGGTCATTTATAACATGACCAAATTTATGACTAAACTATTTTAGTCATTTATCTAATCATCGATTTAGTCATTGATTTAGTTGTTAATTTAGTCATTTATTGTTGTTAACTGGTCATTTATTGTTAGGGTTAGAGATGGTAGATCTAACAATTAAATGCAGATTTTATATAAAAACAGAGAAACTAAAACATGCACAGAATAAATCATAACACAAATATTTAACGTGGTTCACCCAATCCGGGCTACATCCACCAAACCGCAGCCATCCAACACTTTTATTATCCAGTGTAAAACCTATTACAATCTTGCGAATAATCGCATTTTTCATCATACTGAAATACCCATCCGAACCCCTTTTTACCAAGCTTAGAAGCTTCCAGATTTTAGGGTTCTACAAAATTGAATTTTTTCTTTTTCATTGATTTTTCCCTTTTTCGGTGATCACGCGAAAAAATAGGAAGAAAATTTTTCTCAAGAATTTAGCCCACGAACCCGGCGGAATTCCGGTGACCGGGACCCAGTAGGTCGGGGGCGGGATGTCTG
>VDFB02332916.1:39125-107113 GCA_007258455.2 Sequoia sempervirens
TATAATCTTGCGAATAATCGCATTTTTCATCATACTGAAATACCCATCCGAACCCCTTTTTACCAAGCTTAGAAGCTTCCAGATTTTAGAGTTCTACAAAAACGGAATTTTCTTTTTCATTGATTTTTCCCTTTTTCGGTGATCACGCAAAAAAATAGGAAGAAAATTTTTCTCGGGGGCTGCCACCCCCAAACCCCCACCTGGGGCCCGGCAAGGTCAGGGGGCCAGGTTGTACAGTATACCATGGGCTATACAGTATAGCATGATCAGTCGCTACATACCAACATTTATTTAGTCATGGTAGTGATTTATTTAGTCATATATCTAGTCATTAATTTAGTCATTAATCTAGTCATTTATTGTTGTTAACTAGTCATTTATTTAGTCATTAGTTTAGTCATATATTTAGTCATTAATTTAGTCACATATTTAATCATTAATTTAGTCATTACTTTAGTCATATATTTAATCATTATTTTAGTCATGGTAGTCATATATTTAACCATTGTAGTCATATATTTAACCATTGTAGTCATATATTTGGTCATTGCATTCATTTATTTTAGTCATAGTAGTCATTTATTTAGTCATGGTTTAGTCATTTATTTGAGTGAATCAATGATTCAAGTTATAAATCAAATGTAACTAAATTAATTCTCACAACTTTATGCATATAAAGCTGAAATATCATAGATATTCAAATATTTTTTTTGTATTGGATTAACATGAAAAAAATATACAATCAACAAACAATTTTATGCATATAAAGCTCAAATATCATAGATATTCAAAAAAAAAAAATTGTATTGGATTAACATGAAAAAAATATACAAACAACTTTATGCATATAAAGCTCAAATATCATAGATATTCAATTTTTTTTTTTTATTACATGAGAATAAAAGAATATACAAACAACAAACTGTTGCATAACCAAAGGAATTACAAGCATCATACAACTACATAAACAAAGATCCAATAAATGCATCATTCACTGCACTCTTGGTTGCCATGGAAGACAAATCCAAGATACGATACAAATGCTACAAAAATTGAAGGGAGAAAAGACATGAAAATATATTGTAAATGTAGTTATATTATTTGTGGTGCATATATTGTCCGATTCAGAGCAGACTTTCCCTCCCATTCCAACCGGACAACCCTTGAGAGAAGATTGGAAGGATTTGAATGAGAAGGATGGCAACTTCCTATCTAGAAATTTCACTAGTCATGGTTAGATGAAAGTAAAGAGTGCATGTTCACCTCTCCAATTTGATGAGCTACAAACTGAAAATAAGATTTCAATGAGGGTTTTAGAATACATTTATTAAAATGAAAATACAGCCAAGATCTAATAATGAGCACATTTAGATTTTTACAATATGGCTTCTTTTACCTGTTTCAACAATTCTATGAGATTTCCCATTACAGTAACTATGGTAGAACACTAATCTGCAATATGATTGTGAAGTTGCTCACTAATGGATTCAATGGTGATAAGACTAAAAGGTGCAACATCAACAACATTGCCACTTGATACAATTATATTTGATAAGGCACATTCAAAAGCTATCTAAATGTTTATCTGGGAGGAAATGCATGTGGACTTATGATAAAACTAGAACAATGCCTTCAACTATCATTTCTCCATTATACAACTCTGCCCATGTGAAACAAAGAGCTTCTAACAACCACATTTTATCATTTGTGATCCTCCATAGCTTGCAATGATACAATCTGATGACACATAATTCTTACAACTAAAATAAAATACCGAGGGTCATATGCTTTCAATGATATTCTATTTTTTCCTTCTTTGATGCATGTTGTAATCTACAATAGGTTAAAACAAACCAAGTTACAAATTGAAAAGAAAAAAAATGGATATGAACATAAAACAATAAGGCACTGCGCATTTCAAGAATTATGCTAAGAATGAACACAAAATGACTACAAAGGATAAGACAATGCACCACTATGAAGAGTATGCAAAATGGACAGAAATTGCTTAGAGATTTAGTTGCTAGGAGTGTTAGAAAATGAGATGAGTGAAAAACAATTAGTACAATGTAGCATCTTAAGATGTTAAAAGGAACCCACCCCAAGACCATTGTCACAACCATTGGCTCCCAGTATTTGAGCACTTGGTTTTTTTGTAACCTTAATTGATATTCTTATACCAAAAGACAAAGCTCATATAAGACTTTGGCATGTCCATATAAGAAAAAATAAATAAAAAAATATCATAACTCTGCATCTTCTCTTTCATACCCACCATGTTATAGTTTCTCTATTTTTTTTTAGTTTTTACCTAAACCTCTATATACTACAAAGTACAAACAACCATTCAAAAGAAAATACAACAAACATTCAAGTGGCCTGAGAATTGAAAAAAAAGATCAATTGGTGACTTCTTCCTATATTTTAGATTAATTTTGCTTCCTTAAACTGAGCATCATATACAACAACAAACAACATCAAACAATAGAGTATGCACCATAAACATATAATCCTTTAATAAAGTAAAAACTCAGCAAGTTTTTCAATATATTCACAAGAAAAATATTAAAATCAACTTTGTACAACACAATTGCATGTATCACAGACACTGAGCAGAGAGATAATGAAGCATTCTCCAACTCTTATTATAATGAGAGATCATAACCTACCGGTTCCTCCAACAGCTATAAATGCAAGGTCACACCCAACTAAATTCTGCCTCAAAATGCCCTGGCATTACAAAAGCATTGTTAAGTAACATACAAAAACAACAAGTTGAAAGTTCATATCTCTAAGAAGAAAATAATATAAGAAAATCAGTCATGACATATAATGCATGGGTGTGAATAATCAACACTGGATTACCTCACCACCAAATATCCCAGGAAAAGCTCTCCTATTGACCATAGTTATTACCGTCACATCACTAATTGAGAAAATGAATGCATCTGGCTGCAATGATCATTACACAAATTCAATTTCAAAAAACAAGCATAACAACTTAAACTGAATCCACAAAATATCCAACTTAAGATCAACTTGTTGTCAAAACATAAATAAAAGTTACCTGACAAATAATTTCTCCATTGAAAGTGGCTAGGTAAATCTAGAAAAGTTTCCAAAAATTAGAAATTAAAGGTTATTCATTGCTAATAGAATTCAACTCAAATCTAAAAAAAAAGAAGCATTGCACTCCCTACACTAGGGAGAACAAGTATAGATGTAGGTAGGTTAATATCACATACTAGAAGAATTCTAGAAAGAGATGGTGTTGCCCCTCCAACAAAGCCATCTTGGGATCCCACATTAATGAATTCTATATTTGCAACACTCTTTCCAAAAATCCATTGCCACATGCCACCACCATTCTGGAGGTAAGACATTTTTGATATGAATGGATCCAGACATATAGCACATTGTACCTACATTGTATCTTGTTTCAATCCTTAAATGGAAGGATATTCTCTACTGAAGAATCTAAAAAATAAGAAAACTATGTTCAATTCTTAAACCTCAACTCAATATAAATAAGTAATTTTGCAACATAGGAGAAAAGAGACAAAAGAAAAAAGTATTAGAGCTTGAAATTGCACGAAAAATAGAAAAACCAAAGTAATAGTTTTCCAGCATTGGTATCTAATAAAGCTCAAAGAAAAACATCCTAGGGTTGAGCCAAACCCCATCAACCCTTGAATTAAAGGAAATAGGAAAAAAAGATGGAAGGTTTTTCAAGACAGTGACAATGACAAGGATCTCCACTTAATGAAAATGCCTATAGTGAAAAGAAAGTAAAAGAAGTCCAAAATTACAATAAAATAATGTCATTGGTTGTGAAACAATACTAGCCTTGGTTAGAACTTTCTCCTATGGTTTCAACATTATTTACATAACAAAGGTACCCCTTTTAATATGGCTAGCATAAAACAAGAAACTCATGTGAATTACAAGAGAAATACATATATAATAGAATGTTTCCAAGTTTAGACCTGCACTATTTAATAAACTTGATCAATTGGAATGATTGTTAGTCAATAGCATGAGAGTAGGGTGATTAAATGGGATGATTACAACAAAGCTAAGTTGAAAAACTTTAGGAATCTACAATAGATATGCACAAAATGAATTTGGTGGAAAGGATTTAAAAACTTTCAAGCAAATACAATTTGTAGCTGTAAAGCCAAATTCCACAACCTTTTCCAACATCCTCCCTTCCTGTGCCAAAATGGGAGCTTTGAAACAAGATATGAATATCCCTCAATGCATAGACAATACACAAGAATATTCGTATAAGAAATGTGGTCTATGGATTGCAATATTGTAGGATATACACAAAATGGATTTGTTGAAAAGGCCTTAGAAACTTTCAAGCAAATGCAATTGGCAGGTATAAAGCCAAATTCCACAACCTTTGCCAACATCCTCCCTACTTGTGCCAAAATGGGAGCTTTGGGATAGGCTATGAACATGCACCAAAGCATAATGGTAGGGGAAGTTTTGTTAGATATTATAGTTGGATATGCTCTAGTAGACATATATGCAAGATGTGGAATCGTAGAAAAAACACCTGAATTGTTTGAAAAAATGCCTCAAGGAGATGTCATCTCATGGAATGAAATGATTGATATCAAAATGTGCACAAAATGGATTTTGCAAGGAAAGTCTCAAAATCTTTGAATTAATGAAGCACTTTGGAACACATCCTAATTGTAAGCTTTGCTTAGGTTCTAGGTGCATGCATTCATGCAGGTTTAGTGGATGAGGGTTGCACATACTTCAAACATCAGTAACCCTTATTGCATTAAAATTTACATATATAGTTGATCATTAGGTGTGCATGGTTTACCTTTGTGCCCATGTTGGCTATATTGAGGACACCCTAAACACTATTACTAATATGTTAGTTAAATTTGTGGTAAATGTGGATCATATATGAATATAGGCTGAGTATTTCCAGCAACACTGCTTTTTTAGTTGGATCCTAAAAATGCTACAACTTATGTTCTTCTCTAAAACATATGTTGAAGGTTATTTAAACATTCACACCCTTCTATGTTCAAGGTTGCAACTGTGATAGGTTGCCAATGGAATCAAGGAGGTTATTTAAACCATGACAATATTTTAGTTTTGAATGTTGCACCTGTAATAGATTGTCAATAGAATCAAGGAGGTCATTTAAACCTTTAAAACTTCCTATTATATTCAAGTGTTGCAGCTATGAGAGGTTGAAAATGGAATTGGGGAGGTTATTTAAACCTCTGCAACTTTCTATTTTCAAGTGTTGCAGATGTGACAGGTTGCCAATGGAATCAGGAAGGTTATTTAAACCTCTACAGTCTTCTATGTTCAATTATTACAGTTGTGACAGGTTGCCAATAGAATAAGGGGGTTATTTAAAATTTTACACGTTTCTATGTTTAAGTGCTATAGCTATGACAGGTTGCCAATGTAATGAGGGGGGTTATTTAAATCTATAGACCCTACCATGTTCAAGTGTTGCAGTTGTGATAGGTTTCCAATGGAATTAGGAAGGTTATTTAAACGTTCACACCCTTCTATGTTCAAGGTTGCAGCTGTGACAGGTTGCCAATGGAATCAAGGACGTTATTTAAACCATGACAACATTTTCGTTTCGAATGTTGCAGCTGCAATAGATTGTCAATAGAATCAAGGAGGTTATTTAAAACTTTGAAACTTCCTATTATGTTCAAGTGCTACATTTGTGATAGGTTGATAATGGAATCAGGGAAGTTATTTAAACCTCTACTACTTACTATTTTCAAGTACTGCAAATGTGACATGTTGCTAGTGGAATAAGGAAGGTTATTTAAACCTCTGCAATCTTCTACAATCAAGTGTTGCAGTTGTGACAGGTTGCCAATAGAATCAAGGAGGTTATTTAAAATTTTACACCCTTCTATGCTCAAGTGTTGCAGATGTGAAAGCTTTCCAATGGAATCAAGGAGCTTATTTATACCTCCACACTCTATTATATTCAAGTGTTGCAACTATGACGGGTTGTCAATGGAATCAATTTCAGATTGGGTTCTAGGTGCCAAATTGGGAGCCTTGGAACAAGGTATGGACATCCATCAAAGCATAAAGGATAGAGGAATTTTGTTAGATATTGTAGTTACAACTGCTGTTGTAGACATGTATGCTAAATGTGGGATCATAGACAAGGTAATTGAAATGTTCAACAAAATGCCCCAAAGAAATGTGGTCTCATGGACTGCAATAATTGTAGGATATACACAAATTAGATCTGTTGAAAAGGATTTAGAAAATTTCAAGCAAATGCAATTTGCAAGTTTAAAGCCAGAATCAGCAACCTTTGCCAACATATATAATGAAGAAGCATAAACTGAATGCAAAGCTTGTAGGTCTGCAAAATGGTCTATCAGATCTTTTCTCCCAGGATAAACACATTTACCCAAAACTAAGGTCACACCTTTAGATACCTTTTTGGCTTAGTTAAAACATATGTCAAAGTGGGGTATAGGTCCTTTGGACCAAATGATTCAAAACTGACTATCTCAGTCATAATTATGCCTCTTTAGGCCTTGGCTACCACATGGGTCTTTAGTTTCTTCTATCTCCAAACCCAAACTCTCACAACCAATACTTGTATCACTCTTTATTTGGTCTACACAAGCTTATTATTCCATGTAAATTCCACTTCTAAAGGTATTTTTATAAACCCTAGACTCTAACCTCCATCTTTACTCATAAGATCCTGTTTTCAGACTAGGGAAATGATTATTCACCACACTAAACTCATCCTCTTGATTTGTAACCTCTGAAATATGAGAATAGATACTATAAAAGGTAAACTCAACAAAAATTGAGAGCTTTCACCAGATAAAATAGAAGGAATACAATTTCATCAACATAATGGTCACATGTATAGAGGGCCCTTGCTTTCTTGGAGTAGTTGATTATTCATGGCATTGCAAGGATACAAATTATCAATCCAAAATCCTTAGAGATGCTTTGAGGAGGTTGGGCCAAAGAATGTGTGCAAGTAATGAGAGATGTGGCCTATGTGTATATATTTGTAGGGAATTTGATTGAGGCTTCCACATGAATTACTTGATCAAAACCTCTAAAATTGTTTAATTGGATGCCAATATCTTCAACAAAAACTCAAATTGTTTAATTTTATGTCTATTTTTCACTTCACAAATATCCCAATTTGGCATCATGTATTTCTTCAAATAGATTCCCTCGTTAGGAATCTTGTACCTCCATAGTTGGATGTCTTCATGTTGGATCCTTTACCCCCTTGTCAAAACATGTTCCTCACTATAACTAGGCATAGAAATTTTATTTATCTTTCTACTAGCTTTTATTTTAAATTTCAATGTTTTACGAAAGGAATGTTAAAAATTTACACATTTAAGTGTAATTCATCTAATGTCATCTTGTTTTAAACTTCACACCTTTTGTGAACCCTCTTCATACCCACCTGTGCCAAATTGGGAGCCTTGGAACAGGGTATGGACATCCATCAAAGCATTAAGGATAGAGGAATTTTGTTAGATATTGTAGTTGCAACTGCTCTTGCAGACATGTATGCTAAAAGTGGGGTCATAGACAAGGCACTTGAAGTGTTCGAAAAAATGCCTCAAAGAAATGTGGTCTCATGGACTACAATAATTGCAGGATTTTCACAAATTAGATCTATTGAAAAGGCTTTAGAAACTTTCAAGCAAATGCAATTTGTAGGTTTAAAGCTAGACTCTACAACCTTGACCAACATCCTCTCCGCCTGTTCCAAAATGGAAGCTTTGGAACAGGGTATGGACATCCATCAAAGAATAATAGAAGGGGGATATTCACCTGATATTATAGTTGGAAATTCTTTGCTTGACAAGTATGCAAAATGTGGAAGTATAGAGAAAGCATGTGAAGTTTTTGATAGAATGCCTTGAAGAGATGTCATCTCTTGAGCTGCAATTATTGTTGGATATGACAAAATGGATTTGTTGGAAATGCTTTAGAAAATTTCAAGAAAATACAATTGGAAAGTATAAAGCTAAATTCCACAACCTTTGCCAACATCTTTCCTTCCTATGCCAAAATGGGGGCTTTGGAACAGGGTATGAACATCCATCAAACCATAAGATTAAAGGAATTTTGTCAGATGTTGTAGTTGCAACTGCCCTCGTAGATATGTATGCAAAATGTGGAAGCATAGACAAAATTTGATAGATATGTATGCAGAGTAAGAATCAGATAGGTTATGGAATCTCTCACTGAATTTGTGAGTGCTTCCTAGCTCTATAAGAATTGAGCTACAAATTGTCTCAAGGCCTCATTGGATGACTTTTTATCTCTGTCACTAATCTTTTCTACTTTTGTATCCGAAATCTGAGAATCATTTCTTTTTTCTCTTTCCAAATAGCGGAGATCTCTAGAACTGTATAGCATGAACTCACCCTATAGGTTAGCAAGATTATTTCTCTAATACCAATGTCATGTTCCTTTAAGAACACAGTGATTTTTTTTATAAAAAATAACTTACAACTTATCTACAATAAATATAATAACTCAACAAATTCTAGAAATAGCACATTATTAAGAAATTCTTACTCCTATTACAAAATGAAGACTTGTTACAAGTATGAATATAAAGAGATATTAACAGCTTGAACAATTCCTTGTCAGAGTTCTATGCTGGAAACGTCCTGCATTGTTGCTGGTCTATGTTGTGATCTGTAGCCCTTTAAATCACACCCAGGAATATTTTTTGATGTTAAACTAAACTACTAGTGCTGAAAAAAATGGTGCTGAAATGGATTGCTAAACTTGACTGCTACGCTGAAACTAGGCAAGTGCTAAATTGACTGCTAATTGGACTTCTATGCTAAAATCTTTTATGCTCTGTTTAATTCCCAAACTGGAATCACCAACTGGGAATCTAGAGATTTTCGTTCCCATTCTCTATTTGAAATGCTCAAGGGTTTTCATCCATGGGTCTCAAGAGGTTTTGTCATTTGGATCAAGTGCACACAAATGCACACAAATGCTCAAAATAAATGGAATACGATGATTGTGGGATATGCACAAAATGGGATATTAATAGTATGCAAAAAAGATACAACCAAGTTTTAACTTATGAACAAACAAATAAAGCAAAAGAATGCAGAATATGGGAAGATGTTTGAAAACAAATACTCCACATGCAACACCATTAGTATTTTGTTTTAGATCAAAAAGTAAAAATAATTAAAAACTCTCTCCTATTGTTACAAATCATGGGCTACCATCTACAACCATCAAAGTCCTTCCTAAATATCTCTTGAGATGTTGACACAATATCCAATTCCTAACTAACTTCTTCTAGATTAAAAGACAACTAATCAAACTTGTATTCGACATTTGTATGCCTTTTCCCATAATAATAGGGCAATTTCAACACTACTATTATTAGAAAGTCAATTTTCTTGATTCGATTGTGAAGAGGTAACTGCTATTATTAGTAAAAAAGGTTCCCTCCATTTCTAATACTAAACCAACACTACACAAGGAACTAAAGTCAACTCTTGGTTCAGTGGCATGAAATGGTTTACATCAATTTGAAATGACAATTCTCCAACTTTTAGGTTTTCAGCCTTTTTTCTAAAATTTAATGCACCAAATGGAGCAGCTCCAGTCTTGAAAAAGGGGACATCCCCTCCAAGTCCCTAAGTCCCCAGGATATCTAGGATGCCACCCAAACCCCTGGGGGCATGTCTCTGTGAAACATTAGAAAATGTTTGGTATGTTCCTGCTGTTTAATCATTAAGTATGTTCCTAAAATTTAATGCCTATCTTATATAGATAAAAATGTTGTGGTTGTGCAATATCCTCAGTCATTAGGAGAGGTGATCGCTCATCCCTTATGGGATCAATGAGGAACTTAGCATTTAAAAAATTGAATCCTTGCAAGGCAATAAGTTACTTGGATTAGACTTTTCAACTTTTTAAAATTTTCTTAGGAAATTATTGCTTTATGGAGATCCAGCTTAAGATTAAAAATTAATTATTTAGTCCTCTCCTAGTCACTACCTATCTTTACCCTCTCTTACTCATGGGAAATTTCTTGGTCAGGCTACTTGATTTGATAAGAGCCCCAATTTGAACATGGAGATTAGGTGCACATATAGTAACTTCCTTAGCAGTCATAATATATGCATGTTGTTGGGCTAGACAATCACCAACACAATTATGTTGTTGAGGAACATGCACCATGTTTGTTTCCTTGAATTTATTGAGTTGCCAAATTTATTTTACTGGTTGACTTAGGTACAAGTTATTCAGAGTCATAGTGTTTCCATCTTTAAGCTGAGATGGAAAAATTTGTGAGTTGGTTTTCATACAAAATGACTCAATCCTTGAACTCTTAGCCATTCATGGATCATGTTGGATACTGATAGCTTTGATTGCATTGTGAGATAGGATTTCCAATACTTTATAAATTAAAAACTCAATCTTTATTGTAATTACAACAAGCACTTGCAGCTTGTCTAGTCATGAGATTACCTTTCAATCATGAGCCTTACGGTTTGCATATTTACCTTCTTAGCAACATTGTCACTAGGGAATTGGGATAACCATTTTGAACCTTCTTTGACAATTGACATTTTAGAGTAAAGTCCATCATTTGGGTCCAACTCAATGACCCTAAGAATAGTTTCTAATTCTCCCCTAGTCTTGTTTGTGCATTTCAAACCTTTTGAAAATTAAGTAGATCCTTCCTTGTACTATCTCTTGATAAATTACCTGATGCAACGCAACTTCAGTTACCCTTTAAAGCCCTTTAAGATTTAAAATGATTCTTTCCTTGATCTTCAACCATTGAGATTTTTGGTCCAAGGGATAGTCTCTTAAACTTATAAAAATGGAATTCATAATTAATCACACCCATTGATATTTTCTATTTTAGCATTTTCATTTGAATGCATTCTAACAAGAAAAATAATTTATGTTGACCATATCTCCTTTCATGGCCCTTTGTTGGATCTTCTTTGAGTGATTCTTCATTTGCAAGGATATTTAAATTTGTACCATGTCTTATGGCTTGGGGTTTGACCACTTTAGGTTTACTCTGTTTGTTGTATAGTCTTCATTGTTATCTGTGTTAAGTTACTTTTCATATCCTAGGGTCTTTCTACTTAATTTTTTTTAATAATCGGTGTACTTTCTAAGTTCCAAAAAACATATTTTGTTTATTTGTAGATAGTAATATAATTTCTTTCTTTCTATCTATGCTTTCAAATTTCTTCACCTATCTACCATTTTTCTAGAAGGAAATGACATAATACAAATACAAAACAAATGAAAAAAGGACATGCAGTACTCATCCGAACATAATAAATAATGCATGCCATGTTCATCATTTTGTGGCATTTATCAAGATTCAACTGCATAGTTTTTAAGTCAATTTCATCAAGCCATCAATCTCTCATGAGCATGAATGGTTCAGTTAGCACTCATTGTATCTAGATGATGCTCATAGGGGTGAAGTATTGGGACTCCTGGGAGGTCATCTATCCTGTACTGTTCATCATCTTCTAATTTCATGTCTACTTTCTTTTTGCAAGCATGAAATTGTAAATTTTGAGTTTTAATTAGGATGGTTGTATTCCTTTTTGGGAATTGGATGCTGATACTGATTCACAATCAGTGTTGAAGGTATCAGTGAATAATGAAAATGGAGATGATCCTGTAATAGTTCGTATATTTGGCCCTCATACAGAAATTATGATTGATCGTGAGCGGGAATTGCAGGTTTGGATTTTCAGCTTTATATTTCACTAATAATTGCAATTTCCTCATGAATGCCTTTGCTTTTGAATGTCCTTTTGTACAAATCAGCTCTTTTGCAAGCCTCCCATTGGGTGCTTTTGTTTTTTCCGTATTCAAATGAATTTGTAAATGCATTTGATGATTTATAGGCACCTCATATTCCTTTCTTGCATTGATAGTTGAGGCAAGTGTATTGCTTATCATTAAAGAAAAAATGGTACATTTAATACTACCTGTCTTCTTTGTCCTTCAAATCTTGCTCTATAAATCAACATGATATATACCAGATAATAGTTGCACAATTAAAATTTTAGCTTGAGCAACAACTTTCTCACAACAAAAGACCCAGTCTTATGGCTATTTCTAGACAAAGGTTATAATATAGATTGACCAATAAAATTTTCTTGACACAAGACCCCATACCTAAGATCCTCAATGTGCTGAGGGAATTTTATAACTCACTAAAGAGTTTCCTCACATAACAGATATAGACTCAAGTTATCTCTGGGTTGGGGCAATAATATTAGCCAAGTTTCGTCCCAGTAGAAGATGATTTGGATTAAAAATATTATTTTTGATAGATGTCTAAAAGGATACAACAATTTTTGCAAAGAAATGTGGGGCCCAATAAATGAGGGAAAGACACTTAAATAGCTGATAAAGTTTTAGCTAATAAGTTTGTCTATTTGGGATGTAATTTAGGTATTCTTTTCAATTTAGGGCATTTCTTCAGTTTCCCTAATTGATTGTTTCCCTTAAATTATTGATAACTATATTCAGTTCTAGGGTAATATCTCCTAGGGTACCATTATCTTTAATAGTATACTTCACTTTGGGTAGGACAGCTTAAATTACTACCTTTTCAAATACTTCTTTATGTTAGTTTTAGGATCAAATTTAACAGAAAGCAGAAAATGCAACACACAGACAATGAACACAAAGTTTACCCTGAGAAAACCCTCCTCGAGGGAGAAAAAACCAGCAAAATATATCTCTTATATAATAGAAGAAATAAGAGCAGAATTTTTCTTACAACTTTGGCCCAACACAAGGCCGAATTTGATAAAATGAATAATGACACCTCTCCTAGATGCAAAGATACAATTGAATATGTTTCTCCTCGAAATCCATCTGCTGCTACAAACTAATGGGTTGCTGCTAAGAGTGTGAACTTCTGCTACTTGCTTGATGTGAATTAGAGAGTGAATGAATGTGTTGTCAAATGAGATAGAATCACCTTCATTATATACAAGGATAAGTGACCTTTCCACTAGGTCAACCCCCTTTGGAGATAATATTATTTGTTACAAGAAGACCGACCTGCCTTAAACAAAGGGAAAATAGCTCCCAAAGCTATAAATCACTAACACTTTATGTTGATTTTACACTTCTGAATCTGTGAAGTGTGTGTTCCTTGAAGTGGCAAAAGATTAAAGACATTGGAAGATTGTTCTTTTGACATACTTTTTGGGAAAATACCCAAAATTGTGATCATTTTGTTGAAATTTGTTCCCATCTTTTCATTCATAGTTAAAAAATGGAAATTATTCTTCTAGTGTGTAGGGAGTGATCTTTTTCTCTTCCTCTTGAAGCTAAATCAATCTATTTGGCTATACATCCATTTGTAGAATCTTAATATATTAAAATGATTATTCCTCAGATAAGAGGATATTATCGTGATCTATGTGTTCAATCAAACTTTTTATCTTTTGATTTTAATGGCAGATTGCATATGTTAGCTGTCATGAATATCATCTGATCCCTCTCTCCAATGAGTCCTTAAATCCAGGTCTTATTTTTATCATATTTGTTACAATTCATTGTCAATAGCTATAATAGTAACATAATCAGTTTTGAAAATTGCTTAGGGTTCATGCATTGAAAAACAAGCATATTTATTTATTCTTTTTTCTGTTGTTTATTCTTCTTTAGGTTTAGTTCTAAATTTAACTAATTGTTAGTTGTCTAGGCAATATTCTATCTTTCTGTTGTTGGATTTGGTGCAAAGCTCCTTGGCATCTTTGCAAATGGCATGGTGCAATATTTTATTGATGCTTCTACAATGTCTCCAACAAGTGAGTATATGGTATACATAGATGGTACTTAAGCTTTTGGAAAGATAAGAGTTGATGTAATTATCTTACCTAATTTGGCAGACATGAATAAGCGAAAGCATGCAGCAGAGATTGCAAGGCAACTACGTAAGTTTCATTAGATGGAAGTTCCTAGTCCTAAGGATCCACAACTATGGCCAAATATCTTCAAATTCCTCAATAAAGGTTTTAATCCTATCAACTGTATACTTATTTTTTATAAAAAGCCTCCCGTTGGCTGAAATGCTTAAGGCAGGTTGTCAGATTTTGTGGGTAAATTTTTTTCTTCTTCTTAGGCATTTCTACTATTTAATATTCTTTTCTCTTTAAGACAATTCTATGCCTCAAAAGTTCTTTATTTAATATATTTGGTAGCTTCTACTTTTGAATTCTAAATCCTATTTTACTGGCTAACTGTTGTATTTGGGAAGCTTACAATCTTCAATTTGAAGATAGTGCAAAGTAGGCAAAGTATGCATCAATAGCATTCAGTGAACTCAGAGAAGAAGCAAATGCTTTAAAGGTATTCATTTTGGATTTGACCCCATATAGTGCATCCTAGGTTATTGTTACACATTAAACCACATTAGTGATATTTTCTGATATCAAAAGCTTCAAAATGTATTCTTGTTATAGAAATTGTACCAAAAATATGTCTAAGGAAAAGCCAAAATGACTTTGGTGCCATTAACTTTACTAAGAGGAGCATCTTTGTCTCCTTCCGTCCCTTATCCAAACCATGCAAGGAGGGTTCCCATACAAACATAAACATAATTTTGTGCATGCCTACAACATGATGTGACAATATTCTTTTTTGCCCTATGTTGCCAAATCAGGTTCAGATTCCACGATTTGCTAATTTTTTTCTTATTGGTTCAATATGGATAGGTATCTATATTATATATAATAAAATAATCATAATTAAATACAAAAAAAACTGCTAATTGATAATTTAATTTCAATTGTCAAATGTTAAAGATAAATCAAATGGTTAATATTAGTGCAACTACACATGGAAAACCAATGCAAATCATCATATTACTTTTCATCAAGAGTATCAACATAAGCAACTAGTTCTTTAGAACCAAAAATAGTGCCATTGCCACTCCCACTAGCTGCACTATGCTAGTCTTGTTTAGCAGCCTTGCACCCCTCATTCTTCAATCAAAACTAAGGAAATTTGTGAAACAAATGCATCCAAGTTGGGATGCTTTAGTGCTACATCTCAATGCCTCATTATCTCCTTTGTGTGCTTGACTTGCTTGTGTGAGAGTATGTGCAGGTTGGAATGCATATACATCAACTCCTTTGAAAATGAACTTTTTGATATCAATCAAGATGATTGAGATGAATCAAATAGGAAGGAAAGGAGCACTATGTTAATCTGATTTTTTGTTAATGAATGTGTATAGTGAGGGCACTACAAAGAAATTGTGGGATAAGATTGCAACATTTTTTCAAACTAAGTCTCTAGTCAATAAACATTTCTTGAAAAGAAATTTGTATTCATTGAAAATGAATGATGGGGACTCTATTGTTGATCATTTACATGCATTCATTATCACTGTTATTCAATAACAACCTATTGATGTTAGTGGATGCAAAGGATAAATGCGTAAGTTTGTTTTCTTCATTACCCAATTCATGGGACAATCTTCTTAGAACAATTAGTAGTACAATACATGTTTCTCCACAGTTTTGTGCCATTATATTGGCTCTTGTACTTCAAAGACCAAATGTTGCAAGGCAAGGGATTGGCGTGACACAAACAAATAAAGTTTTAAAATATTGTATTCATAAGTGACAAACAACTTGGTTTTCCAAATGGATACATCCTCTCACATGTGATGAATAAGTGACAAACATATTGGTTTTCCAAATGGACACATCCTCTCACATGGTTGGTTAGGACTGAGTGGTCCAATTTGGTACCAATATACTTTTTGATATTATTATATTCTTTTTCTGAAACCATGTGTTTGTTACTTCAAAAAAATAGGGGTGCTACATATGAGAGATCATCTTCCCATAGACAAAGAGAGCTAGCATCCTTGCATTACATCAATTTGCAATAATTCAACATCCTCTAATTGTAATGGGTGTTGAGTGGACCATTCATTATGAGAGCTGGGTTCTTGTGAACCACTACTCATGAAACATGGGTCAATGAGTTTGACTCGTAAACTACACAGTTGAAAATGATTGAATCCTAATAGCCATATCACTGTGGAAAATGCCTCCTTATCAATCAAACTGTAGGCATATAGGCTGTAGGAATACAAGTTATAGTATTGTAAATCTAACGGTATCCCAACTAGAAAAGTATCACATAAAAAGTAGTAACCCAACAAGTTGTAATGGTTGCGAAATTGTCACCAACCCTCACTGCATAATCTAAAAGAATAAGAAGTTACATACTTTAAGGATAGTGGAATCAATGACTGATGAAGCAACACGGAAGTAACCAAGGGGAAGGTTGGGATGCCTAAATTTATAAGGGTATTATACTTTAAATTAAATAAACTTTAGAATGCCCGCTAGCTACAAGAAAAATTATTTACTCAGGCATTGATGTGCTTTAACTTATTCTGAAATCAAATGCATACATAGAATGCAATCCTCATTTCAACAATGATATGTATTGAGAATATATATAATGATACAAACACACCATGAATGATGAGTGGAATAGTAGATGAATTTGTTTAAACACTGACAAGCTTCATGGCCTAAGCAAGGATCCATAAAAATCCTTACCTGTAATTTATGCATGTTGTGCCAGTCATGCTTTATCAGAGTTTCTGCCCTTTACAGTCTCACCATAGCAATATCAACACCAAAAAATGTTGCAATTGTGGCCCTTTCTATGATGGGTTCTATTAAAATTTATAAAATAAAATAAAATAAAGATTATACAAAAAAATTGTTTTCATTTTAAGGAGAAAAATTATCAAAATTGAAAAAAAAAAAATGATGGTAAGACAAAATAATTTAATGTCTCTATGATATACATTTTACTTAAAAAATAAAATTACAATAGTGGGCCTACAAAAAAATACCTTGGAAAGCAACACTTCAACTGCAAAATTTCTCCAACACCAACGGTAAAAGGAATGGATGATTAACAACCATTGCCTTAATATGAAAGGGTTTGCATTGCAATAGGCATCTCGTGGTGATGCAACGTGAAACTAGTAGAACTAATTAGTTGAAGGTTTGACCTTCTTGGTTAGAAGAAATAACCGAACGCCACTGGTGAAAGCAATAAAGGGTTAGCAACCATTGAATAATAATGATAGGGTTTAAATTAAAATAGCGCATGAAGCATAAAAATAGAAATTACCTTCACCCTTCTAGTGTTTCCTTACTCTCCTACTGTTGTAACCAGCCATTTCCATTTCATTCTCAAGGAGGCCATTTGAAAAAGAAAAGGAAATAGGAAAATAGGGAATACACACAGACTCAAGCTACTTTAACTTGTTTGCAGTTGATTGTCTTGAGGAGTTTGACATTGGAGAGGGAGGAGAGACCGAGGCCTTTGGCCATGAGCAGGTTTGCTAGCACCCTGTTAAACCGTATCTTGTGCGGCTCCTCTTGTTTTGTTTTCTTCATGGAGGGAAAAAAAGGAAAATGCATCTCAATTGAGGGAGGGAAAATGAATAAGGAGAGGGAAATAAAAAATTTATTTTAGAAAAGTATTTTTTTTATTGTTTTAATTTAGGATAATTAAAAAATTAAGAAATATAATGTAAACATAAACTAATAATTGCACTTTAGTGTGCAATGGGTAGGTAAAAGAGTGTGGAAGTCAATTAAGATAAATGTTGATCTATTTTTGTACTATATAAAATTATAATAATTATTAATTATAAATTTTAATTATTTTATGTAATTAATAGTTTTATTTAAAATATAATATATAATATTAAGTATAATTAACATATTTAACTTATATCTAATATATTTAAAATAACATAAATAAAAACTTTTTTTAGTTAAAAAATTTGATTATATTTTGATTATATATTAAATATAAGTTAAATTATTAAAAAATAATTATTTTAATTTTGCAAAAGTCAAAATATTAAAAGATATTTATTTTGCAAAAATCGTTATCTAAAAAATGAACCAAACCTTACCACTTGTTCATTACAGCCATGAAAAATTTAAAACTCAATAAATAGTATAATCAAATAATATAACTTACTTATACCAATTAAACTTTAATCCATATATATATATGACAAAATACTTGTTTTCATTCATGGTGTTAGGCCATGCTTATGCAAAAAATATTAATAATGACAACTCATTTCAGTCTCTTTTCATTTAAAAAGAATCAATCTAAAAGGACCATACCTATAAGATTCCCTTACAATTATGGTGGAGAGAGTATTCACAGTGATGGATATGAATAAATTAATTAAAAAAAAAATTGAACCCTAATCGTTATGAAGTGGAGGAATTTACCGAAGTGACAACAAAAAGTTTTATTTTGATAAATATACTCAAAAATCCTCATTGAAACCTTATTTTCAGGCTATAGCTCACCAAGTTGAAGAAGTGAATGGTCAATACCAGCGAAGAAGAGTTTGGAGGAGTGGGGGGAAAAGTAGTCAAAAAATGACAGAAAATAGTCAAAAAAAAATTGTGAAAAATGATGAACAACTGATATTCGTTTAATGGCCAGTAGATTGATACCAACCATTGATTGACAAAATTAGTTTTATCTTCTTCAAATAGGATACACCTTCAACGTAAATATATTTAAGACAATTAATATTTTTTTTAAATTAATGTTTTAAATCCTCTCTTTATATAGTAGTGGTCCACATGGATGTAGGAATGATTACCATTTAGTAGTGAAATGCTAAAATCTTTTATAAAATATGTGAAGGACTTAAGACTGCACCGAGAGGCAATGCCTTCTATGCAATAGGTATTTTTGGTGCACCAAACAATCTAGGTGGCCACATGGCCCACTTAGGTAGGGGTCCCACGAGGGGGGAATAAGCTCTATGGATTATGATCAAATTTGAAAGAAAAATGAATAGAGGAGAATTAGTCATTTTTATTTGTCTGATATGAGTCATTTATTTAGTCATTTAGTTGTGATTTTACCCGATGACCAAATTAGTCACTTATAAATGACCAAAATAGTCATATATTTTCTAAATACTACTATTGTTAGTCACGTAACTAAAAGTTTTAGTCATGTGACTAAAATCTTTAGTCACGTAGTCATTTATTTGCCAAATTCTACTAGTGTAATTTCCTGAAATTCAAATATCACAAGCCGACATTGAATTATGGATTTGAAAATGTTAAAATACCACCAAAAACATAATTTAAATTTAGGTCCAAGTATCTACAGAGGACCCATTCGCCCATTGGGCCCGAATGGGTCCTAGGTCCCTATACTTGGAACACACATTACTCAATGTAAAGTGTTATGTTTAGGCATTAATTATTGTCGGGTTTCACCTTCATAAAATATAATTTAATAGGATTGTAAATGAATTAAAGGGATAATTAAGGCATAATTAAGCTCAATTTAATTAAGAGGGCCCAAATAATGTGTAAATGTAAAGGGGTACATTTAACAACACTAAATTAAGGCATTATTAAGTCCAATTTAACTAGGAGGACCCAAACAAGCGAGAAAATGTAAAGGGTTACATTTTTCTACACTACAATAATGTTAGTAGCATAAATTGTTCACTTGTGGGTAAAACATAGTAAAAATTACTAGGTAGAACAATGGGCATGTTACAATTTTGGAAAATGTTAAAAAAAAGAAATTTGAAACAATTAATACATCACTTGCTAAACTATGAAATGGCATAGTTTGGGAGGATTATACACTCCCCTAAAGCTATTCTTATAGAAAAACTCAAAAGAAATTTCTCAAACTAATTTACACAAGAAAAATACCTCAAATTCCTATAAAAGTTGAATCAAAGACACATCAAACATGCCAAATAACAAACCACAAGAAACAACATACATAATCCCCTGCCAATTCCTATCCCAACGAATCCTACCTCATCAAATTTTGACAACGAATGCTCACCCAACCAACAAATCCCCAATTTACCCAAAGAGTGTTTTTCTCTCTCAAATTTTCTTCACAAATAAAACATAATGAAAAATGAAGTGTCTTTCCCTATTTAACCTTTTTCCAATATCAAATTAAAGCAATATAAATTTTATTTTCTATTTCCTTAATTCTCATTTTTTCTCAAACCCAAAAAGACACATCAATCAATTTTTAAATAACATATATCATTTAAATTCAAGATTTAAAACCTTGTAAGCATATATCCATTTCAATTTACAAAGTTCAAATTTCGAAAACGATATTTAAATCAAACACAACCTACAATTTCCAACCGACTAAATTTTCACAATATTATTAAACAATAGCTTAACTTCATTTGTTCTTTCATTCTTATTTTCCTCTTTCCTGAAATATAAAGAATATTCTAATAACTCAAGATGGGAAATCATTTAAATTCATAATATTTTATTTGCAGAAAATATAGAATTTAAACTATTAATTAAACTATACATTTATTAGAAGTTCATGACATAGACAAAATCTAGAATCGCCTCTGATTTGGATTGAGGTTCACATAGGATCAAACATGAAACATACTGTACTCGATTCAAGTATGATCAAGGAATATATAGGGAAGCACAATATGGCCCATCTTCGAATTAACCACTATTAGGGAGTAACTCAGACCTGTATAGCTAGGTGGAGTTTCATGCCCTAAATTTTGACTAAAGGGAAAAAACACAACTAACATTTATTTTTTTTTAAAACACACACATGCAAAATTTAAAGCACCACTCTACCATGTTAGACATGGTACCCTACTACTTTCCTTAGATGACATTGCTTGTGCAACACCATTTCTAATCCTAACACCCTAGGTTGAACTGAATAAATAAAGCTACTACTTGAATCAATACCAAAATTGGGATTACAAAAGGGAGGACCTTCTCCACATGGTAGGAATGAAATGTATGCTACCTAGGTATGTTGTTACTATAATATATATTTGGGTTATACTTTTAGTAAGTATATACTATAGTTATCCATTAACTTCTCAAACAAGGGTACACACTCACATATGAATATGAGTAAAATAACCTTTGAGCCTATACAATAATATTTTAGAAACATAAGTTTTACAATAGAATGGCATACTTAAGCATTTATCGTACATGTATACGTTTTATTATTATTATTATTTACAACTATATAATCACATACATATTTCATTAAATAAGCCTTCCCTAAAATTATGTGAAGTGATTCATCGAATGATAATAATACTATCAATAAGGTTATTTAATAGGAATAGTCCATTAATGCTCAAATGATGGTTTATTATTATTCTCAAACTAATGAATTCATAAGCTAAATATCCAACATTAATGATGCTCCTATTCATTGCTCAATAAGCCAAGAGTAACATTATTAGTTATAATTTATATAATAATACCACTTTGTTATTTCAACCAAATCCCTATAAAAATTTATTTAATAATTCAACAATAAATCCTTAATATTAAGGCCATTGATTACTCACTAGTCAATAATATTACTATTAGTTAACCCTTGACTGTATATTATCACGATTATTTTACCTAGGAGCAATAATAATACCATTTTTTTACTAACTGTAATTTAAATACTAAAGCTATCTTCATTCTCCTTAATAACCTTGACATTATTGTGGGGTTCCCCCTTCATCATAAATATTGCTCCATTTTATTTTATTTCTCTTAACAATATCCTTGTTAACCATATTAATGATTCCTATTAAAAATGTGGAGGCATTACGAACGATATTCCAAATATTTATATTCATAACAATAGTCATTTTAATATTAGTATAATCTTCATATGATTATAAATTTATATTATTAATGTGTGGGTTTTACTTTCAATACCACTAACCATATTACTAGTAAATATAAGGATCTTAACTTTAATTCTATCATAGAACTAGTATAATAATTTATTAATCTCATTGATTACAACCTTAATGTTTATTTCCAAGTTTCTAATAGTATCCCTTATTAATATTCATCATAATACTATTTTTTTCTATATTTGATTTTAGCAATCAATATTTATCTTATAAATAATATATTGTTAATAAATTTATATAATAGAAAAATCAAACAATAAAATTTATATCCTTACTCGTTGAGTTAATTTCCTGAGTAATGTTAAATGATGTTACTTATATCTTTTACGCAGGCTTCATAATCTAAATTTCATCTTTTAATAGCACTTATATTGATATTAATCATATTATGAGGAAAATTTGTCACACCCAAGCTAGGGCCACCTCATTTAACTCTCTTTGAGCTTTGTTGCATGATCAACATTCTGTTTATTTCCTCTTGGAAATGAATAACCACAATAGCTGGAAAATAGGCATGAACAGGTTTTAAACCACAAATCAAATATTTATGCATGCCTGAAATAATTTTGCTAAAGATCTTTCCCATTAGGGAGGGGATCCATAGGAGTCTTTGCTTTTCCTATTTTGAACAAATTTTCATCCTTTCTATCATAAGCAGTTGTAGTCTTTGAAACAAATTACTCATATACCTAGGCAACTCACTATTGTCATTATGGGAGGTATTGGGTTACCTACATACTGTGCATAATATATTGGCCAATTTCTCCCGCTTAGACAATTAATAAAGAGGTGAAGGTGCATTTATTCTTAAGAGGACCACCACTGTATAAAGTTTAAAATTTAATGATTATTTTGCTTTAACAAAAGCATTTATGATGCTCAACATTATTTTCCTGCGTTGCCTTACTAACCTAATCGCTAAACTAAGATCGAGAGCTATTAGGTACTTAGGTGCAGGAAAAATTTAAGGGGAAAAGATCACAATTAAATGAAACTCATGTGGAAATACTCAGTAGGAATTCAATTTATACTAAATATTTATGGCTCGCAAGACGATGAGGTCAAGTCACGGTGAAATGGATAGGGTGTAGCACTTGCTACAGAGGTGGATGGCAATCTAGATGCCATACAAATCCCATCAAGTAGTTAGTTGACTTGACAATGCCAACGTCAGCTATGGAGGATGGGAAGGCATCTGCTGCCTATATTGATTGCGTGACAAGATCTTTCCAGGCTCCAAAACATCCAAAGAAGATTTTTGCAGCAATATATTAATTGCTTGACAAGATTTGTTCAGATTGCTTGACAAGATTTTTTTGGAAGGAATGTCAACAAATTAGTTCGGCGGTGTACACTTTGTTTCAAATGTGACATCACCCTCTCCCCAATTTTCTATTGAGCGATCGCCCATATACTTCTTTTTCCATGCTCAAAGAACCATATTCATTTTTCCTTGGGCATGGAAAAAGAAGTATATATTTATTTTTATTTAAAATATTGTCTTCTGTATCATATGTACCAAATCATTACATCTTTTCATTAACTACTTAGTGTATGTTTTTTTGGTATAATTTATGTCAAAGTAGCTTCACTACAATGGACGAAGTTGAAAATATTCTTTTCAAATTTTGACGAGTCTTGGTTTGCTATTCAACGTAACGTCTTTTCTAACAATAGGTACCAAACCTAACCCTTGGTCGGTCCATTTTACTTCCCAAACCTAACCTAAAACCTCTTACTATTGTCTCCCGTTTTATTTTTCACTGATATTTTCATTTTTATATTCACGTTTGTAGCTACGGATTCTTACAATTCAATGAATGAAAACGTGAAGACAGTTTACAACAAAAATCCCGCTTCCCAGCAAATGTCTTCTTCTTCCGAGGATTTCTCTTCTGCCAGTGCCGAATCATCATCTGATTCAGGCAATACTGAGAAAATCTCTACTCCACCATCAATTAAACAAAGGAAAAACAATAAAAACAATATGTCAACCCCATCTCAACCCTCTTCTTCAATCAAGCGCCCCAGACAGCCCCAAGAAAAACAAGGGACCAACCCTTCGTCCAAAAAATCTAAGAAACCTGCGCAGGAAGATAATAAGGGGAAAGCGACGGCGGTTCCAGACCTTTCAAACTCTACAAAAAAGAACGTTCCGATATGGAATGCCAAAGATGAAGATGCATTTCTAAAGAGGCTTCTGGCGTGCTGCGAAAAAGGTAAGGGTTTACCCAAAAATATGGGTGGTTTTTATGAATCCGTTAAAAATGATTTGGATGGTGATTATAGTCATGGTCAGCTGTATAATAAGTTAAGGGGTCTTAAGAGGAGGTTTAGTGTGGCTAGGGAAAAGATTGAGGATACAAGTTTTGTTGGGTTTAAGAATGCGCATGAACAGACTGTGTATGGATTGTCTGAGCAAGTTTGGGGAAATAGGCAAGATGATAAGGAAGGTAATGCAAGAGCGGAGGAGAAGGAGGAGGTTGTGGTGGTGGATCCAGAGGGAGAGAAAGAAGAGGTGAAAAGGAACAGAGATGGAGTTGTGGACATGGCCCTAAAGAAGCAAGAGGGAGAGGAAGACGAAGACGAAGATGAAAGCGATGATGAAGAAAAAGGGGAGTGGCATGATCAAGGTGAGAAAAATGATAATGTGAATTTGGCACAGCGATTGAAAGAGATGAAGACTAAGGAGGGGACTCCACATATCGCTGAAAGTGTGCGGAACAGGGTTTCAGGCACAGGCACAAGCGAGGAGAAGGTGGGAGAAGAGAAGGTATTTTCTGAGCATAATGTGGGAGAAGAGAAGGATTCTTCTGAGGATGAGGAGAGAGATAATTCAACACAGCATTTGTCAAATGATGTGTCGAAGGAAAGGAGGAGGGTTGGTACTGCCGGTCATTATGATGCTGGGGAGAATTCAAGGCGGCATGTTGCTGAGGGACTGTCTGACGGGAGGAAGGTTGCAGCTGCAGGTCATCATGATGCTAGGGGGAATTTGATACCTAATGATGGTTGTGGAATGCCCCATGGAAAGATTGCGACCACTAATTCTCCAAACAATGATGAGAATGTGGTTCATCATGTCTCTAATGACATGGTAAATGTAACCTCATGCGCTGTGTGCAAAGAGAACTTGAGCATATTCAAGAGTCAGTTGCTGGACATTCTTGATGAGTCCAAGTATGAGATTGTGAATATGGTAAAGAAAGAACTTCGAGGTTCTTCAAACACTGCGAGAACCTCTGGCATTGATTTCTCAATGATTAATGAATTTTCTTCTGGAAGGGAGTTGCCAGCACTGAGCGACACAGAAGTTGAAATGCTTGATCAGAAAAGGCAAATGCAGCAGCTTATTGAGATGGAGGCTACCTCCAAACGTTTAGCTTTATTGCAAGAAGAGTACCAACTACGCTTGGACAAGCTTCGTGTTAAGTAGATTTCTTGCATTGCTGTCAGAATTTTGTAGTATCAATTCAACATCACTTCTTCGGAGATTTAGTATCAGACTGCACATTGAGATTTGACATGACGAAATTACAGTTTTGCCCTCCAGTACCTATAGCCAGTTTTGTTGTTTTGAGATGCAGGGGGATATTGAAGGATGCATGATCAACCAGTTTTGTTGCCGCGTGATCTTCAGTTTACTTTTCAGCATGATGATAGTAAGACCCTACCCTCGGAGATCCTGTTGAGTCTACATGCTTTTATATTCCTTGTCTAATAATTTGTGTGCCGCCACGTTGGATGTCGTTGTTCCTGAGCTAGGAGTGAAGGTGATTGCTTGACTAATTTTGGATAAGGTTAACTGGAAAATGTTATCTAATCAATGGGTACTGAAACTTCTCTATGATTATTAGAAGCATTAAGCTATAAGGGTTATTGGTGACTTGTAATCAATCAGTTTTATATAATGTCTTCTAGTGTGATCTTTTGGTGATTCTAAATGATTATTAGACTTTGTGTTTTATTTATGCATATTCACTTAGTGAGGATGGTGTTTGATATGATATTAGAACTCATGATTGATTGTTAGTTTGGTGCATATCTTGGAAGGTATTGATGTAATTGAGACCACTCCTATTTGTGCCTTCTTGTTTTTCTTATATTGGATGATATAGGTACCTAGCACATTAATACATTCTTGATACTCAATACTATTATGATGATGGTGATGATGCACTATCATATTCTAAATATGATGTTTGATGAATGTCATGTTTGTAGTACGTAATGATAATTTTGTTCCGTTTACAGAAGTGGCATATTTAATTTGCAATCAGTTTGGAAAGGAAAAATATTTGAAGGTTGTAGTAGAATATTTCATAAATTTGTGATTTTTCTAAAAAGTGATGTAAATGAAACATTCATTTTTGAAGTACTATATTGTTAATGGATCTCAAGTATGAATGGAAAGGAACCCTATTCTAGCACGACATTAGAAAAATAAGATCTATATATATATATGAACATGTATAAATAGAATTGTTAACAAATTGGAACATTGCTATGAAGTTTTTATTTGGTTTACCTAGTAATTCAAAAATGGAAAATGGAGTGTCTCAAATGTACGCAAACCATGCTTATATGATATTAAGTTATATATATATATATAACATGTATAAATAGAATTGTTAACAAGTCGGAACATTGCTATGTCTAAGTATTTATTTGGTTTACCTTGTAATTCAAAAATGGAAAATTGACATTGTCTCAAGTGTACTATGCTTATATGATATTAAGTTATTTCCTAATGATGTATGCAAAGAATGGATTATTAATCAAATCTAATGGCACTTAACTTTAATACATTTCCTAATGAACAACTATTTATTCAGATTTTTCCTTAACAACTGATTTTTAACTATATTTGTTTCCTTATTCAAATATAATTCTTTTTTAGTTTCTTGATTGGAAACTTTATTAGGTTTTTTTTATTTCAAATTGGATATAGATGAGATTTTTAACTTATAAAGAACTTATATATTAAGTTATTAAAAATGAAATCTAATGGTATTCTTAACTTATAATCCATTTCCTAATGAACAACTATTTACTTGGATTTTTCCTTAACAACTGATTTTTAACTAGATTTGTTTTCGTATTTGAATAGAATTCTTTTATAGTTTCTTAATTGGAAACTTTAGTAGGTTTATTTATTTATTTCAAATTAGATATAGATGAGCTTTTTCCCTCTTTCTTCTCAGATTTCTAGAGAACTTTTGATTAAATCCTTAATATTCTATTATTGTTTCTCTTATTTTTTATTTCTTATAAGTCTTCAACAAATACTTATAAATTCTCAAAATGAAAAATAGTTTTCCAAGAATTACAACCAACTCATAACTAATTATGCATTCAAACTACCTATGTTAATTCCTTCTCTTAATTTAATGACACCCTTAGTCTATGATTTTTCTTTGAATGAATGATTATCTCTTTTTGATCTAAATGATAACTATTTTTTAATTGATTGGTTTCTTTTGTTTTTCAGATGGCTAATCTCAACAATTTAATGCAGCTTGATAGGGGGATGAATTTTTAGGGAACTAATCGCTATCTTATTTTCCTGATTTAACTTCTATAAAATTTTAATAATCTTTTAATCATACACAAAGGTTAATCATTTGTTTGTAATGCATAAAGCATAATATTAAATCTTTGAATAATCTAAGCCGACTATTATCCAACTTCTGAGCAACCGAACATAACTAATTGGATATTCCTAAGCTTTGCAAGTATGAGAAAGACGAATCAAGAACTCAAATGAGTTGGTTACATCTACATTCACATGACAAACCCCTACACTTGGATCTAAAGACGTTGATTAAGACTAGCAACAAGAGTTTTGTGAAGGTTGAATGGTTTTTGGGAGAGGGTCGACCAAAACATTGGTAGCATTGGCTAGCCTAAATGCTAATTTGTTGGTCAAGAGGTGAAGGTGGAAACCTCATTAAATAGACCTACGCACCTGATAGAAGGAATAACCATGATGCACCTTAAGGAGATAGGTCTGCACCAAAGTTTAGATAGAATCTTAAAACTACTTAGCATATACCAAAAATCTAGAGTTTGAGAGTATTTGCTAAAGAACTGTACAGACATAGACAACATTTCAAGGCAATACAGAGGCACAAAATAAAGTTAACAATTTGAGATCTCACTTACAACATAAAGGTGGGGGAGGAGGTCGATTACAACTTATGATTTGACAACAAATTTGGAATTACTATTATTTCCTCAAGATCTCCCTTTTGTAGCTATTTTAAAAATTTCCCTGGCTTCCTATAACTTATATATTTCTTTTTTCCATGCGTCTTGAACCAAATGCAATAAATTTCTTAGAACCACATAAATTTGTCTACTAACTAGATTACTTCAAACCAATAAAATGCAAAGTTTACATTGCTAAGGAAAAATCAAATAAAAGTAAAGATTTCATATCTCCCTTTATTTAACATTTTTTGCATTGCAGGATAAATAAACTCTTCAAGAGTATTCTATCAAACACTTCAATTCCTTACCCAGAATCATGTATGGAAAAAATGCTTATATAACATATGCAAAGAATGGATTATTAATCAATCAGTTTTATATGATATTAAGTTATCAGGTTGTACGTAATGATATTAAGTTATAAGGGTTATTGGTGACTTGTAATTGGCTTACTTGTGTATGAAGCTCATTGAGGACTCATTCACCCTATGGTGAATGGGTCATGACTAGGGTTCTCTGAAATTTGTTTATGGGTTCTCTTCTACTATTTCTACACTCCTAGATTCTCGATTCTCACTATTGGACAACTGGAAATAAGTCATGTAGAAGAGTTTTCGTGATATGAATTTTTTTCTTGCAACTTTGACAACTTTGAAACTTTCTTCAATTTTTCTCTTCAAACGATTTTTCACCTAAAATTTGCAATCACACATCAAAGAGAGAAAAATGTTGTTTGTTAGGTGAATGGAGGTTTACCTTGGTCAAACCCCATTTTGGTAATTAAACCTTGTAATGAAATAGAAAAGCATGAAAGAATGATGAATGAACAACTCTATGTAACAACTTACAAAACCTTATTTGAACCTTGGATTGTAGATCTACAACTTGCATGGATTGGCTTGAATGGATGTGGATCTTCATCATGAAACTTGTCTTAAAACAATGTCTTTGAATAATTGAATAGATCTTGAACACTACATCAAAATATTAGCTCAAACAACATGCATGATGCAACAAATCTTTGACACGATAATTGAATCTTTATTGTTGCAATAATATTCTATAAATCTACCCTTAAATGCATTGAAAATGCTCTTGATAATGCTTTAGCTTGATCTCATGAAGTCACCTAAGGATTCTAGGATACTCCCTTAAAATTCTAGGATGAAACATAGTGAAATGACCTCTTATTTATACATATCTTAATATTAATTCCTGAAATTCAAATATCACAAGTCGACATTGAATTATGGATTTGAAATCATTAAAATATAGCCAAAAATATAGTTTGAATTTAGGTCCTATGTGCAAGTGAGGACCCATTCGCTGAATGGGTCCTAGGTCACTTACCCAGGACACACATTGCTCAATGTAAAATATTATGTTATGGCATTTATGAATGTCAGGATTTATCCCTAAAAAATTGCAATTAATTAGGATTGGATTTGAACTAAAGGGACCAATTAAGGAAAATCAACCTCAATTAATTAATGAATCCCTAGATTAATGTGAAAGTGTAAAGGTACACCTTACAATACCAAAAATAAGGCACAATTAAGTCCATTTTATTATTAATTATTCATTCCCAAATTAAGTGTGAAAAAGGGATACTTTTTCCTATACTACACTAATATTCCATCTTAGCTACCCTAAATGATAAGGTGATATACTTGAATACATTTTCTTGGAAGGCTTCTAATAAAGAAAGGTTGATGTAAGAATAAAAATGATTCAATCTAAAATTGTAATCAACATCAAGAATATTAATAACATGGTATTATAATTTTTCCCCTATCGAGGCTCTATGTACCAATCATTGTATGCAATTAATTGGGCAACAATATATAACTATCTTATTAACATTGTAATAACATTTAAAATAATAATAGTTAGTGACCATTGAAACAATAATTCTAATAATGTTATTAATAATAACTTCTATGTCTAAAACCAAGTCACATTTCATGATTAGAGGCATGTTCTACTGTAATACTTATTTCAACTAAAATGATAGTGTATTGGTTGATCTAGTATTATTCCTAGGTCAATGAGATTTAATTGGTTTAATAGTTGGGGTAATACTAGTGAATTTAAAGCATCAATTATGTACAACTCCTAAAAGATTGATTACTTTAAAATCTCATTACACATGGTAGTATCTCATCATTAACTCTTATTTTCTTATTTCCTAAACTTCTAATTAAACTCTAAAGGGTTTTTATTATTGATAATGATAGAAGGTGATTGTAATAATTCACATCTTTTATTACAAATATCCTCCTAAATCATAACTTCTCTTAATAGCTTAGTTATACTACTCTTTTGATATAAGTCTAAATTTGCCAATAAAGGATTAGTTTTGACCAGCTTAAGGTTATAAAGCCCATTAGTAAAATTCTCAACAAATGTATGATATAAATAATAATTAATTTATCCAAAAGACTGTTACAAAACTTTCATATTGTCAACTTAGGTCACTACACCTCTTACAACTCCTTGATACCTCGAGATATCTTAACTTTAATAAGTGTCTAATAAGTACTCCTAATAGAATTAATGTCTTGTGATGCTATAATAGCAATGCATTATACATTGTTATTGTTATGGTGGTAACTCGTATGCACTTTGAAATGATAGCCATAAGGAGATCTATATTACTTTACATGGATCTTGATAGATGAAATAAAATCATAAAGATTTGAGTTTAGGGAACTATGTACAAGTTATTCCCTCTTTGTCATATACATCTTCTTATGTATATAAATTTATTTACTATTGATTATTTTCCATATACATCTTCATATGTTTATAAATTTATATACTATTGAATCAAGCTAGGTTGTAGATATATGTAAGGTATCTAACGCATACCTTAGCAAGCGAACCCACTATTGGAAGATTCAAATATCTATTTTTTTATTCTATAATGATCACATCTTCTCAATTTTACGTTCTTTGCTAAGAGCCATGTTATATTTGACATTTAGTAACAATTTAACGAAATAAAAACCATTATCTCTAAAATATAGGTTTAGTGGAAAATTGTTATCCTATAAAATTTATAATAATATATTATCATAATTCATTCTATCTTTTGAGTTGGAATGAAGATTTAGATAAGATAAAGGAAGCATATTTCTAGCAAAATTTTGAACACTTCATTAAGTATCATTATTAATGGAATAACATATAGAATGAAACTCTACCAAGTTATCATACAAAGGAATTGCAATTCCTTATGACCCACCTAAAAGGTATGCATTGGAGACCCAAAAAGAAAATCACATATCCCCCTCAAGTTGACAATTAATATGTATTACAATGATTATAAATGTTAGAATCACAACCATAGGAGAGGAATCAGAATCAAACAAGCATTGAATGTAAACATAACACCTATCCAAGATTTCATAATACAAACTTCTAAATTTGATAGGAGGACACATATACAAATTTGATTTATGGTATGAAAAGGGTGAGCATACACAACGAATGAGAGGATAAAGTAATTGCGTGACCATGGAGGCACTTGGTAATTAACGGGTTCGTAATGTAATGTAATCAGTGATATGATATAGTGGTATATATTTTTTCAAGTACATAGATATCAAAGTAGAGCACTAAGGGAGAGGAGCTAATGGTGGGTAGGGCGATGTTGAGTGAGGGGTCCACATCAGTAGTGTCTGAGTCAAAAAAAATTTTGCCACATCCCTTGACTGTCAAGCTGGCACCCCCCTATTTTTTTGGCGAAATTCGAGCACATTTTTTTATGTTTTTGGGGCATTTTTCAAAAACTGCCAAAAATGTCTTAAATTGTGTCATCAACTAATAATAGAAATTTGTATCACCGATGGTGGGTTGGCGCCACACTAGTACTGGCTCATTACATCCCTAGTAAATATGCATTAACTGCTAGACATTTCTTTGTCATCGGTCTTAATGCCTACCACCTCAGCATGCACACCATTCGCTTGGTTTTGCTTTAGGTTCACAAAACATCTATTCATGAAAACAATTTTCATTTTGAGCAGTTGCATTGATAACCAACTTTGGTTAGGATGGACATCGACGGTGGTGAGGCCATGTGTAAGACCCCGCCTCGTATGTACTTAATACAACCATAATTTGTTTTATATTTTTCTTGAATTGATGATTTAGTATATTGTGGATAATAAATAAGGTGATCTCTTAGCAATATTATTGCATATCATTTTGATACTTTTTTTGTATCGTCACTACCATGAAGGTGGATTGCACTCGTATACCGTGGAATGCAAATTGAGATTCTAAATGGATTATTATATAGTTAAAGCTTAGAATGTTCAACTAACAGATTAATGTGTTACACAATTGATACTTACGATCGTGTTGGTAATGTGCAAGAAGGAAATAGTGTTAGCATGAGAAGGGAGAACCATCAAGAGCGAATCAAAAGACTACTTCATGAGGATATAAATTTGACCCCATTCGGGGCCTAGAAACAAGTGGAGTTAATGTATTGGAGGACTAGGGTTGTGAGGGCATTTAGCTGGGATTCATTTGAGGTGTAATGGGGATTAGGTCTTGGAAACCCCTAGCTAAGTTTGAAACTCGGATGGAACCGTGAGTGCGATTTTAATGAAAGTTGTTGGTCAAATTTTTGGGTTAGGGTGCAAAAATAAACCCCCTAAGGTCTATACCATAGTGGTAGGGGTCAAGTGGGCATACAATAGTGCCCCTACAACATGATTTGACCCCTAAAATGCTCTCATAATGGAGACTGACGAATTTTAAGAAGAGGATGGAGTGGAAAGATGGAGTGGTTATCCAAATGCATGTTCTCATTAATGGGGAAATGACCTTTATTGATGGGGAGAGGTACACTCCACACCTTCCCATCTAAGAGTTGCAATTTGTGAAACTTCTATATATTTGGAGAGGAAGGAGTGGAGTGTTACCCACTTCTCCTTTTGGAGAACTTTAGTGTAGATAGTAGACAGAATGATAAGAGAGGATTCCACCTCTTTGGGAAGATAGTGATCATGATGGTTTGGCTTGGAGAGGAAAGATGGACAAAATAGTTTAATCCCTTCACCTGAAAGAAAGAGATAAGTTCTTCCTAATTCCATTTACCCTTGTTTATTAGTTGTAAGAAGGTGACATAGTATATGGATTATGGTTGAAAATAAAAAGTAGAGAACCTAGATGCATGTAATTGGTGCTATGCTAGTTCATCCCTTGTGAAAATGAGAAAAGACTCCATTCATCATTGTCGAGCTAAAATAATTCCTTGCTTGGGGGTATGGCTAGAGCCCACGAGGCTCCATGACGCCATTACTGTAGGGTGGAGAGCAAGCCTTCTTCAGTTGTATGCCATTCTTTGTATTTCTCAAAATTAGTTTTAATATGGAAAGCTAGCAATTGTTGTAGCATGAAAGAAGAGTGAGAAAGAGAAAGATTCACTTATTTGTGTGTGTTATTCATTGCATTATTAAACATTGTTGTAATATTGAAGTTTAGTGGGTGGGTTGAAAATGGAACGATGAAAGAGGAAGTCTTCCTTGTTGACATGTTAGTTATTTATCTTCTATATAACATTTGGGATATGGGAGGAGTTTAGATAATGAAATTTGTAGTTGTGTCTAAGGGGAAGGTAATTTTGTATTACTTTATTTGTGTTCCTTCATATTTGTAATAAAGGAAAATGTTTATTTGGTTATAAAAAGCTAGAGTTGAATGGATTTATGTTTCAAGATGGTTCTTGTAAATGTTGTTTCAAGCTTAAAAGAGAAAAAATATATGTTTACATCCTTATTGTTGAGAATGACATAAAGATGACTATCTAAGTTGTAATGATGTTTAGTCAAGTATGGAGGAATAAATGTGCGTGGACCATAGTAATGTATTATCATGAACTAGTTAACCTCCACTATTTCTCCTTAATCATAGGAAGATCATTAAAACTCTACTAGAATTTATTCATCCCTTTAAAACCAATGTAATAATTCCTATTGGAGTGAATGAAATAGATTTAGATGAACCCACACAAATCTGTTTCATAAACTTATCTTTATTTATCTCAAAAGACAAAAAAAAAATGAAAAGAAAAGAAAAGAAATATATGACTGATTTCACAATATAAATGTGTATGTAATATGTATATGTAATCTTTGTATTTTATTAAAAATATGATTCATTGATTTAGTATTAATTTTATATAGGCATACTAAATATAATATATTTTACTCTACATGCAATATATAAATTATATTATACTAACATATATATTAATAAATAGTAAATGACAAATATTATATTTAAGAAAGTAAATAATTTAAGATAAAAAAAGTGGGGCAGTGGCTTTTCAGCCTCTCGTGTCTGCGGCCTTCGCCTCCTATAAACAAGTCAACAAGGAGTAGATACAACACTTCTAATTAGCCTATGTGGAAATTTCAAATCACTCCCAATTTTTTACAGCAGCTTACTTGGCAAGTCCCCTGCTTATAACTTTTGTTTTAGGGCCACATCAGCATGCTTTTTGTCAAGGTGTCTAAAAGGGCCCAAAAAAAAAGTGCTACCAATACTTGTGCATTCACATCACGGATAGTTGAACGCTGATGTGGCATCACATGATTGGTTACTTTTTAGATCAAAAGAATACATTTTGTTTAATTATGGGTAGTCAAGTCACAACTATTGGCATTATATAAACAACTACTATCACAACTATTGGGCATTATATTAACAACTACTATCACAACTATTGAAACATGCTCAACTATTGGGTTCTCTCCTATACTTAGAAGATATTCAATTTTAATAAGTGAGCAGAATTTTGAGCATTATGAATAGTCTAAAGCCCTCTTTAATGTTTTAAGGAGGTGATCCAGTTATGTGAGTGGTCGTACTACTCTGCAACACCCTGTTTTGATGTGTAAAAAAAAACTATGTGGAGGTTGCTTGAAGAAATGATAATTTTTATAGATGTCAAATCCAGTTATGAAAATTAGCCACCACACCCACCACACCCCTACTGTTGTTATTTCCACCATTATTATTCCATTCAAGGGACGTTTAATTATACCTGTACTGTGCATCAATGTTTTGATAACCCTACACGCCTTGAGTTATGTTAAGCCAACAATCACTGATAGTACATTCGCTGGTGGGTCAGACCATGTAAATCTGTCGCAGGTGATTGCCTATCATATACATACGGTGTTTACATTCCTTTTATGACTGTCCGACGCCCAACTAGGTAAATATTAATTAGCTAGATATCATCCTTATTACTAAAAAGATCTCAGATTGCTGAGTAAGGCGATTTGACATTTAAAACACACTACATTTCTGCCAAGTACGCTATGATTCCAAACATTTCTTTTATGACTGTCCGTCGCCCAGCTAGGTAGATATTAATTAGCTAGATATCATCCTTATTACTAAAAAGATCTCAGATTGCTGCGTAAGGCGATTTGACATTTATAATGCACCACATTTCTGCCAGGTACGCTATGATTCCAAAAACTGATAATATAGTATTTTAGAGTACGTAAATATGTACCTAGAGCCACCGATTCAGGCTGCATCATAAAAGATGTGTGGGACGTGGCTGTGGCTGACATGCAAAAGTTTGGTTCTCCCATTATCATTTTGTTCAACAGTCACCCGGACAACAAGTTGGAAGCCTTGAAAACATTCAAGATAATTCAAGTAGGTACGGGAATCATTATCATTATTATTTTAATGTAATGAGGAGGTAATTTATGGCAGACAACAAGCTTTATACTTGGGCACATAGATTTCTCAGACGTTACTTGAACATATTGGTATTATATTCATAAATAGTTTTTTTTTTAGAATAATTGTATAGGCCTTACTAAGTCTAGTGTTGGCTCCATTTGTGCAATCTCCTAAAATCAAAAGCAACCATGCCATTTAATAAGACACTCGTATTTCAGCAGAAAAACAATAAATCTGCACAACCTTTTAATTGCAGATATATATGGCATTAAGCGAATTCAGGTCTTCATTATTGGTAGTTGTGCCTTTTGAGTATTATTATTGTTGAGAGTTAATGGGTTAGGAAACCTGTGGTAGGAAAAAATAATAATCATAAATATATAGTTTTCTCCCCACTTGACCAAAATAATACTAATATTATTAGCAGGGATCAATTGGCATATAAAATAATAAAAATAGAGATAAATCGATCTTTATGTTCGTATAAGATTTGTTAATAATGTTTTATTAATAACAATACTATCATTTAGGTGAAGCTAAAATGTGGCCATTAATATTGTAGAGGTTAAGTTTTGATGGAAAAAAAAATATATCAAAATTCCACATTAGGAATTTGATGGTCTATTTGATCTTTTTTGTATTTTAGACCGTATATTACAACTTTAAAATTTATTAGACTATATAAGTTGATTTGTTATATTTTTATATAACCGTATATATGACACTTTAAATTATTATTAAAACGTAAAAAAATATTATAGACTATATATATATAATGTTTATTAGCAAAATATAAATTTGTTTAAAATTTAATGGATTATGATTCTTTCTAATTTTTAAAATATTTTTAACAATAAATTGAATTTAGAAACTTCTTAAATTGAAAATATTTTTTGATATAAAAAGAAACAAAACTAGGGTGTTGTCCTTTTAATACAAGGCCCTACAGGTGATCATCAACACATTAACATCAAACAAACACCGAACCAGACACCCTAACCATTCCATATCAAAAACCACATCAGAATGACGAGCAAGGTAACCATATTACCAACCAACATCTTAAGAACACTAACCAGCCAACACATAGCATCAGTATAAAAAGTATACATCGTTAAACTAGTGACTATACTACTAATAATGTCCATCATGAAACCCAGTTTTAAAAGAGTCTTAACCAAGGCCCATCAGGGGCCATACTAGTTAGAATTAAACATATAAACCATAAAAGTATCAATAGAGAATTCAAAAAACCACAAAAGCCAATTAGGCCATTCCCAACCAAAATGCCAAACATCCCGCATTGCTAATCTTTCTTTCTACTGCATGGCTTAATCAGGGTTATAGTAGCCCAATCCTCGGTGAGGAACTTGAAAAGTTCCTTGCGTTTGGCGTTCTCCTCCACATTGTCAATGGAATTATCCTTCTGCAATAGGCATAGAGTGGTGGCGGATCTGTGCATGATCTCCATAGCAAAGCGGGTGACATCATGAAGTCGTTTTTCCAAATTCTCCATTTTTTTTTTAAGATTGTCCACCTCCTCCCAAACTATGTCCTATTTGCTACTTGCTTCCTCCATGGGGCCCTTCCCTTTAGCAATGGTTGAGGCCCTAGTTATAACCCCCTTGGCCCTAACATTGGAAGGACCCAAAGAACCCATTTTTAGACTTTCGGAAACATGGGAGGAGATGCTTGTAGAAGAAAAGAGCTTCCTCCTCCACATCCTTCTCATCCTTGCTCTTGTTTTCAAAATAGAATATAATTATTTTTTCACTTTTAACATATTTTTAACAAGATATATTTTTAATATGAATTTAGAAACTTCTTGAGTAATTTTTAAAATAAAATAGAATTGTTTTTTAACTTTTAACATATTTTTAACAAAATTCATTTTTAATATTAATTTAGAAACTTCTTAGCAAATTTATGATTTTTAGATTTATTCCTAATTATTACTCTTTTCTAATTTTACATTATTATACTAATATATATATATATATATAGGTTATCCTTATCACTAATAACATAACAAGAACTTTTTTTTTCTTTCAAAATACAAAATTGTTTTATTGGTGAGTATTTGTAAATTAAAAATATAAATTTATTATTTTTTTCATATTTAATATGTATGATTCATAAAATAAATAATAATATTTTATATAGAAGATTTTCTATAAATAAATCACAAATTAAATATTTTTTGACAATTTATATTTTTCATAGAATGCAAAATAAAAGACATTTTAGACATTTAAATGATCAAACCGTCACAAAATTTTATATGACAAGGGTGACCATCAAATTTGAGGCGTGTTCCATATTGTATAATGAAATGGTAAGGATGTAAATACTCACATTAATATATCTTTCTAAAAGAATATAAGTATTTAAGTAAGAGTGATAATTGGGAAGCATGTTTTTTAAAATGAAGATTTATTATGGACGGTTCCCTTACTTTTAATCTTCTTTGGTAAGTGACTTCCCTAGTTTCTTTTACTTCATTTTATATTCCCTTAAACTTATCATATATTTTCTTTAGATTTATACTTGGTAAAAAGTAGTTCTTTTTTATGGTAAATTCTCTCAAGTAGGAATATACCATTAATTCTTTCCCTTTTAAAGATAAGAAATTAAATAGAGTTTTTTCTATTTTAAAATAATTTAGTTTAATTTAATTTTTATATATATGGATATATATAGTGATTATGATATTTTGTTTATTTATTTATTTTATTTTGTGACTTTTGTTTAATATCTTGAATTAATTGATAAAGAATCATTTTTTTATAAAATTATACATAAAAATTCATTATTTATATTTATTACATTTTTTAGCATAATATTTTTAAAGCTAATATATAAGAGTTGAAGAAGAAAAAAAGAAAGAATCGGGGAGTATATTAGATTGCTATATTGGAAACATTATATTTGAATAAAGCTTAATATCATATCCCCATTAATCTCTTTATTAAATTTTTTTGGGATAATCAATATCAAGGAAAGGATTAGATAAAAGATGCTATGAAAATATTTTATCTAAGAGTAATCAATAATGGTAAATTGGGATGTTGAAATTTATAAGCATAAGGGTCAAGCTACTAATAAAACATTTTAAATTTTTCTTTTAGAAAATGTGCACCTCGCCTACTTAGTATTTAAAATAAAAGTGGACTAATCATTATTGCTCTATCATGATAACCTAACCATTGAAGTTGATGCTCAAAAAATTATGAAATATAATCCCTCACTTAGATCTTAAGGTATGGAGTGCAATAGGTTTTGTGCACCTGACTATGTCGTTCCTAACTTGTGGTCTAAATTAAGTTAGGTCTTTGCAAAGTTGTTCAACTAATATCATGTTGAGTGTTACACCTCAAATACTCACCATGTTAATTAGCTTAATCCTTGTTAAAAAAAATTGTTGGGTTTTTCTAGAAATTTTTTTGGGCATGACACTATGGGTGAATACTGGTGATGTATTTCTCGAGCTTTCTATGTTTATCAACACCACATTCACTGTAAGGAAACCATTTAACTTTTGGATACGTAGGTGAGGTTGTGTTCCAACCTCACATAGGTAGTAACTATGCATTGCAAGATTTTTCTAATTTTTTCTTGCAATATTTATTTGTTTAAATAGCTTATGTGCACAAGTAATGATTTCCTCATCTAATGCAACTTTGTTGCAGCTTTATCATGGCCGCTTCTATGTATATATACATACATATATATATATGCATGTATACATATACATATCTATATACATATATATACACACATGAATGACGAGCAAATGTGATTTTGCAGCAATAATGCACCTATATTATGGCTGACTGTGTGTATATGTGAGTACATATATATATGGTTGAATGTGTATATGTGTGTATACACAAATATATAGATGCATATATATCTGTGTATACACATATATACAAACAATCCATCATAATATAGCTTTTTCTTTTCGTTTTCTACCTATACAATTTGTATAAGTATAGTGGCAGTATTTGAAGTTATTATACTCTTTAAGAGTTTCTTGCAGATAAAATATGGTCTACTGTGTATATATATATAAAAGTACACACACACACACACATAGTCGGTCATTTACATATAAATATGCATACCTTGTGTATACATATACATACTATCTATTAAGGGATTCATGCACCTATATTTTTGGCCTACTGTGTGTATACATATACATACCACTCATGGGTTTCTATAGCTCGACTGTTAAGGGTTTCATGCACCTTGTAGTGTCCCTCCATCTGTGTTATCTTGTGTTACTTTTTGTCTCGCTGCGAAGTTGGGTGTTGTATGGTATGATTGCTAAGTTGATTTGGTTAGTTTGATTTGTGTTTTGATTGATCATTGCATCTCAATAAAATTGTTAAATGATATAGGTATAGTAGTTAATAAACATGGTTATGACATAATAATAATAATATAAAATAAAATCTAGCGAGAGGTTATAATTTAAAATAGTAAGAAATAAATAATATGGTAAATATGTTATAATGAAATGTGCTAATATGTTGGTGGTTTTGGAAAGATCTAAATGGAGAAAAGGTTGAAACGGTTTTGTAACCATTTTGCATGAGAAAAGGCAAAGTGTATTGGACATGCATGAGAATCTTGATGGGTAACTCCTCTAAAATAGGCACATGAAAATGCATTCATAATGCTGCCTTGTGCATTTTCTTAGGCATGTAACATTTTTTGTAACAGTTCGGCTTGGTAAACGGAGGAGCATGCATTGGGTGCATGGGTGTTGGGCGGAGTAATTAGAGGATCACAACGATTCCTTTTCGGGGGGATTCGGTTCATTCATTCGAGGGGTATGGCACTGTGGAGAGGATGTCTACCATTTTTTTTTGGCACAATTCCAAGACTTCATCCTACGACGTTGTAGGAGGAAAAAAGGAGAGGAGATCAATTACAGATAAATGAAAGAGCGAGGGATTTCAGGTATTATCTAAATAAGATTTGTTTTCAGATTTATTCGTGACTTCCCATGATGCATACCTATATAAATTTTTCTTAGATAGACTATTTAAATGATGTCACATATTTCCTATATAGTTGAGTTAACTTATCTACTCAGAAGGCCTTTGTATGAAATCTCCCTAGTCAATAGCTTGAAGTTAAGATATTCTACTCAGTTTGGTTCTTCATGCCCTCAAATGGTATTTCTGTGAGAGCTGTTGATAACACTTGACTAAGTTCATGCCTTGGTCTCTGACAGTGCTTTGTGTCTTCATCTTGAGTGTATTGTTTATGCTTTCTTTCATAACAAATGTTGGGAATAAGAATGATGTTTCTTGTTCCCTCTATGTTAAGAATTCGACTCATGTCTTACACTTAGATCTGTTAGATCCTTTAATAACTTTGAATAAAGATTTCAAAACAAAAATCTCATCAATACATCCGTTTTGTGCATACCCTGTATCCAAAGTTTTCCGTGAGGCCATATTTCTTTGAGGTGAACTGTCAACAGTCCGCATGCCCTGTCTATGACTCCACAGATCGCATGCGTAGCCTGAGCCTCACTTTTTAATCTAATTTTTCCTAATCATCATAGCTTCTTACTTTATAGCCGTGTACCTATTTGTACAATTCTCACAGTCTGAATGTATACTTTACATGAAGAAAATAATTTGTCTCATCGTAGACTTGGACCTTTTGCGGAGCTTTTCCCTTTACGCATTCCTCTCACTGTGATGCTTGTATTTTCCTTTGTGAGGAGATAATATGAAATGGTCATACTCCACGTTCTATATCATTGTACAAATTATATTAACCTGGTATTCATTTGTATCGGTGTCCCACCATTGTCGACATCCTTGTTATCTTAGTCTATATTCATACGAGTCCCCAAGATAGCCAGCGCACTCAATGATCACTTAAAAATGTACTACATTAAGGGATACTAATGTGTGAAGTGGTGCGTAGGCTCCAACCTGCACGGCTGCGGGCTTTTGATCGCAAACAAAGCTGCAGTAATAGTTGTTTTCCATAGCGATATCTATCCCATTTGCAACACTCAAAAATAATGATAATAATGCAAGTAGATGGCGATATTTCCAAATTCCAATATTCACTTTCTAATATATATACTTGGCAACCTATCACAGTTACAACATTTAGAGTTGAGGTATTGTACATAATTAAATAGCCTCCCTGAAACTTTTGGTAACTTATTACAGCTGCAACTTTTAGACTGCAAACGTGTAGTAAATTAAATAATCTCTCTGTTTTCATTATCAACCTGTCTTTGTTGCAGCACTTGTACATATTAGGAAGTTTATAGGTTTAAATAATCTCTCTGATGTCTTTGTCAACCATTCTCAGCCGCAACACTTGAACTTAATAGGGAGCTCTTTTATGTTAAAATTCAGTCTCAGGCCTTCTCGTGGAAATCGTTTACCCCTTCTTGCATTTTATATGCTCTTCTAGAAAAATGCTACAAATAGTTAAAACTTAGGATCAAACACTTCAAAGAAGTATTAAACTTTTACTTTGGCCTGTCAGCAATAAGCTGAATCTTTTGTATGAGAATTCAATTTCATTAAACCTCAACTTCTCTCCAATGTTGAATAGACTCTACGTTGTGTATTATTTAGGCTTAATGGAGTCACCTACTAATTCTTTATACCTAGAAGATCTATTGAATATTCTTTTCGATCTCATAACCTTGTGCATTGATTTGTCAACCGATGATGCTTATGTAGAGGAGTTATTGTTATGTAGCATTTTGTAAGCTCTTGATCTCTCCCATAATAGCTACTATGGTATGTTGCTTGATGGAGTATTGGATATCGAGTTATATGTTACAAATATGCTCTTATAAATATGTAATGCGATGTTTATATATATATTTATATAATGATGCCTATATATACAATAGTGAATGAGAATATTTATTCTAATTCAATTTAATATATGGAAATAAAGTAGACTCCTAACTATGGAGACAATTAAGTAACTGTATTATTTAAGAATAAGAATCTTAGTGGCAAACTAGAAGTCATTTGTAATATAATCAAAACTTAGATTGGAAGAAGGAATGTTCTCATGGTATAGGTCGAACTACCTTATAATAGATGGAATAGGTTATCTTATGTATCAATTACTAAAAGTTGATTCAGGTTCTTGGTTTATTGTAATGTCATTATGCAATTAGTATTTTTTTGAATAATTGTTGCTATGGTTAATCATGGAGTATTGTGGTATAAGACCCAGATAAGAGAATTTAGTGCCTAAGTTGGTGAACATTAAAAGGGTGGAAATGATGTTATATATATATATATATATATGTAAGTTTGAGGAGGATTTAGGTTTCTAAAGATAAAAGTGAACCATGAAGTATAAGTTGTAACTTCCTTAATGTTTGTATAGTTGGATTAATAGTAAATTAAGTAAAAGAGATTTAGGAATTTGAGTGTATATTTGTATCTTCTTTTTAAAAGATAGTGTATATGTGTTAGAATATATGTTCCGGCTTTAGATTTGCATCAAGTATTAATGACTTATTTGGTGATTCTACTTGGCATTCTTAATAGCTAATGGATAGGCATCACTTCATGGATTACTATTGTCGTAACAACCAGAATTAATTGATTGTTTGGTTGTTCTGAACTATACATTTGAATGAGTGGATAAGTAACATGATGTTGAGAAAATAAGGTCTTATGTGGATGTATTGTTTGATGATTCTTATTGATCTTATCATTGTGCTTATTGGCATTGAGTTTTCTCCTTTTGAGTTGATTTCAGTGTTGAGTTTAGAGTTGGTTGTTTTTACGATTGTTGACACTGATGTTTAGTTTTGAGATGGCTATGGTTGGTTTTGATTTTGAGATTATGTCCTGTAGCCACATTGATTTGGGAACCATTGTGTTGTAATTTGTTTGTCTTCCAGAGGTTAGAGGGGATACGGTTCTTACTTGTAAGATTTGGTATGGGGGTCTGGCGACCTAAGAGGATTGCCTTGGATAACCCATATCTGGCTTGTTGTAGTTTTTGAGTTTTATGATATCTCACCTGAATGTGGGTTGTTTTATGATCCTGTCACTTTGATAATGGTTGATGTTGTACTTGGTTTATGTTTATGTGGCTTGAGCCTTACACTTGATGTGGTTTTCATTACTTTGAAGTTTGTTCAAGCGTGAGATGGTGCATGCCTCACCTGATACAGTTAATTTATTGGATTAGGTTTCTTGTGCAAATTGGCTTTCCTTTTTGTGTTTTCTGAGATATGTTGTTAGTAGGGGAGTGGCTCTTCATGGGGGCCAGCACACAAAGTGGTGCCTGGGTAACTCATGTGGAGTTAGTCTAATAAGTGAAAACTAAATCAATACATTAGGTATTCTAACACACTTAATTGTATAAATTATGCCTCACTCATGGACTCAAGGGCTAGTTCAGACTTGGGGATGAGTTGAGAAGACCTGGAATGGAAAGATCATTATCTTGTCCTTATGAAAGATAATCGATTCCGCATTGAACTGCATGTGGGGCCAGGTTTCGTAAGAGGTCACCAGGGTAACCCAAGTTGGGGGCCGGGGCCTAGGAAGATTCGCCAAGGTAACCCATGCAACATTGCGATGAAACTCTCCCTTTAACAACCATGTATGCTTTGTTTCCCTTTATGTTATTCTTGGGCCTCTGGAAGCACATGTTGGCATTTGTATGTTGATGCTTTATTGGTTATTCCTTATGTTGGGAACATCTTGTGTTGGTTATATCTTGTGCTGGAGATTGCCTTATGTTATTGTGGATCTTATTGTGAAGTCTTGTATCCTTGTTTTGTTTGATGGTTATTGTTGGGGTCCTTCTTGTCATCTTTTAGCATGGGGGGTGGGCCTTAGGGTCCACGTGGTTGGGTGGAACGTGCTATGCACCCCATTGGGTCCCCAGTCGTCGATCGAGAAGTGAGAAATTGTACCTTGCAGTGACTCCTGAGTTGAACCAGAGTTAGATCCAGTATTGTAGCTTTGTACTCCTTCATTTCAAATGTATCATTCCATTTTATTGTATCTTCCCCATTCATGTTGGGAAGCGGCATTGTAATATTGTAATCCTTGATTAATGTATTGTCCATGTTCATGTTAACTTATGGTTACTGGTGTATACTTACCTTCCATGTGATGTAATGATGTTGTTGTGAAAAGTAATGCAGTCATGTAAACCCGAGGGATTTGTTATATGTAGTTCATGTTTAGTATCATTTCATGTGATATATGATTATTATGATGTATGTTAGTACTCTAAAAAAAAATTGGTGCCATAAATGTTAGATGTATTTGTATCCTTTGGGGTTGCTTGGCGGGGCATTACACACCTATGTGTTGGTTGATTGTTTCCACCGTTGTCATGAACCCCTCACTCAACAATTCCCGACCCCCATCCTCCACTCATCCCTATCCATCATTTCTACTTGAATGGTTGAGGTTTTGTGAATATTTCATATCCATTTATAGGATTTTTGTAGTCAATTTTGTAATCATTTAACTTATTTGAATTTCATAATCATTTTATTTTTTTCATTTACATAACATTTTAATATTATTAATAACATATATTAATATAATATTTAACAACTTAATATTATAATAAATATTCTAATATTATGTATGTTGTGATGCCCCCTCAGTTTGCTTATGTTAGGACAACTTCTTAGATTTGCATTTGGATTTTATGATGTTTTTGTTAGACCCTATGTTACTGTTTGATAGACATTATGACTCTATGGGATACTATTCAAACATGGTGATATTTTGATGAGTAGATGTTGAGACTGTTTGATAATATTATGATGCTTAGCTTAGTGATATTGATGACATTATGGTGTTAGTTCGATGATAATGTGATATCTGATGTTCTTATTTATATCATGTTTAGTAGATTAGATGATCACTTGTTGAATATCATGGATATGATGATGTAATGTATGGATAGATGTATGAGCTATCATGTTGGGATATTAGTTGTTATGTGTCGGTGATGGGGACAATGTCGCATCACTTGTTTGTGAGCGCCCTGCGACTCTGTGATTTCCCCATCACAATGTGACTGGTTATTTCTTTATGTACATGCTCAACCTTTTTTTTTGTTGCAGGTTGCAAGTACAGGGCATCGAATCCACCTGAATATCAAGTCTAAGTGTGTTAGAGCCCAATGGAGTTGTTGTTCAAAGGTTACATTAGTTCATCCACTTTGAGCCATCGTCCTTTTCAACGATGAATCTCTGTTGTCACACCCTGTTAGTAAGTCTATTGGTATCATTTTGTTTCCATGTGGATGTCTAACCTTTGTCATGCTTTTGGTTGATACTTGTTGGTCTGATCCTGGAGTCATGCCTGAGGCGTGTGCTTGAGCTGATTATTTCATTTTATTTAGAATGCCAAGTTGGAAGGCTTGGTTAATAAAATAAAAGTCTAATTAAATTAAACGATTAAATTTAATTTGTTATGGAACTAAATTTTATTAAGTTAAGAGTTAATTCTTTAAATATAATATTTTTTTAGGCAAGAGTGGCGAGCCACTATAATATTATATTAAATATAAATAAGATATTACAAAAACTGATTCTAAAGGGCATACTGGCAGGAAAGAACCAACAAGAAAACCTCCAGTTATAGCCCAAAATTGAAACTATGATTTTATACAATTTCGCAGCTTGAAAAAACATGCTGATAGTTCAAAAATTCAACATCTAGAACCCAAAAAAACTAACCCTTCATACTGAGCTCACAACCCATAATAAGAACAAAAAAAAAAAAATAGCATTCAAAACCCAACACACTTACCCTAAGAACTATACTATCCCATAACCCATATGAAATAACAAGTAACATTTTTAAACCCCTTGCAATTTTAAGCAAAAAACCCACTTAAAATCCACTTTTACATTTTTGAATCCTTCGGCTAGTTGAAGACCCAGCTCAAAAACCCTTATGTTTCGAATAGGAGCACTATGAAACTGGGGATGTGAAACCGGCCTCGCATTTACCATTGTTGAATTCACCTGGCCTCTATTTGGAACTTGGATTGGAGCATTTTGTTGAGGACCCTAACCACGAGCTAGTGAATTAACATGAAGCTGCAAGTCCAGATGAATGCCGTTGTTTGGAGGAGGAAGCACACAGGCACGAAGATAAGCCAAGGAAAAATATTTTTCCTTGATCTCTAGCTCCATTATAGAGAAAATATAACGATGATTTTTTCTTATGGAACGTAGCAAGATGTTATCCTTGTTGAATTGTAATGTTAGTCTAATGGCATCAAACAACTCTTCAAAGCCTTTCCTTCTTTGCACAAAAGCCCTTGGAAACAAACCACCAACAAACCCTTCCCCAGAGAAGAAATTATAGTTTTGTACGACTCGAAGAATTGCATTATCTAATAGGAACTGATAATTGATAAATTTTCTAGCCATTTCTTCCAATTCATTCAATGATTGAATTAGATCAAGTGCATTTGATAAAAATATCAAAATCACCTAAGAGGGGAATATAATTAGACTTGCATGCGGGCTAGTAACTTTGAGCACTAAAATGATGTGAATGCAATCTTCAATCCTTGAATTGTCAATCTTGAACATTGTTCTTAAAATATCCCAAGTGATGTAGTCATTGACTGGTCTTTCCCATGGCCGAACTGGTAAAGACACCCTTAAATTCCATGGGCGAAGTGCCATTATCCTGCAACTTGAGTGTTAGATTCCCTATATGAGCCTTCTCTAAATTTCTTTGCTTTGAATGACCCTGTTGTTAGAAATTGTAATGCACAAATGTTCTTCTTCTGAGGATTTTTTAATATCAGTTTAAGCACAAGCCAAAGGAAAATCATAATGAGAGGGAATGCGTAGGAATGCAAAGAGCTGAGCAATTGACACCTCATGTACCTTACCATTGTTAGCTCGTGTAAACAAAAGTTGAGATACAAGATGCCAAGCCTCGCATTGCAAAACATAATTATAAGGTAACTTGTGCATCTAAAAATATTTGGCAACTAACTTGAATGGATTGATGTAACACGAATGAATTATTTTGAGCAGAGTCAAACATAATGAGGAAGTAAGCATTAGTCCTATATACCTAATGCAAGATGTCCTTGAAACTGCTACATTTACCATGTGGCTTTTTAATGCATCATTACCTCGAAATGCCTCAAGGCATGTGATGGAATTCCAAATCAATATTAATGTGTCGTGTATTCGCCACCATGGCAGACACTCCATAATTTACCAACAGAGGACTAGGCATGTGATGTAATACCAGCTCATTGCTGACTTGCCCTGTATAAGCCACAATGGCATCCACTCCATAAAATACTGACATAGAACTTATACAAATAAACCATATGACCCATATGAAGTAAGATTGACTTAGAATTATGTAACCTTCTTTCATTGAATATGTTCCAAATTTTGAGGCTGTCCAAATTATCTTACCTTATTTAATGGGGCATCTCCTTCCATTTCTTTCCATTTGGGCAGCTCATCTGGTCTCCCCTATGATGGGGCATCTCTTTTCTATCACTTCCTCTATAGAGTCATCTGCATTTTATTTTCTTTGAAACCCTATTATCCTAATAGTGTTTCGAAGAGGGGAAAAATGTAGGCATCCAAATTTGACCACTTCTATATGGTCAAAATCGTCTCCTTATTCATCCCTTTACTCGTCTAATTTTCTAGTATTAATTAAATCATTCATTTAATTAATATTTCATCATTTGCATAAGGTTCATAAAGTATTTAATTTAATAATTAAATATTTTTACCTTCTTTTCTCTCTAAATAAAGTAAATATGCCACTTTATTTAATTTAGTCATGTAACCTCTTTGAATTTAGGCCAATTTTTAATTCTTCTTTTTCTCTCTCATTGTCACATCCTCCAACTTTTGCAAGTTTGATTGATTACCACTTGCTTCTTCTTTGATCAAGTCAATTAACTTAGGAAAAGCACTTAACTTGCTTATATCTTGCAGTACCCTTATCTCCTTGCCCTCACATCCTAAGTTTTCAAGAAAATATGCTATCTTGTTGCCTTCCCTGTATGTGTGGGTTATTATGGAAGCTTGGAAGCTTCCAATTATTACCCACACCTTTTGTAAAACATAGCTTAAATTCCAATTCTGAATCTTTCTTGTTCTACATTCATGTTAATAATTATCAAAGAGTTGCCTTCTATGTGGATATTTGAAAACCCCAATTGAGATGCCAATTCCAAACCCAATAACAAAGCCTGTCCTTTTGCACTATTATTCGTGCCATGAACTAAATGGGTTGAAGAGACTACCAAGATATCCCCTAACGAATTCTTAATATAGATACCTGCCCCTGATTTACCTAATTCATTTTTAGAAGCCCCATCGAAATTTAGTTTAACAAAGGCATCTTGAGGTGGGATCCATTTAACCAAACTTCTATCAATTTTATTTATAGCCTTTTGTAGAAGACTACCATCAAATGGCAGCTTAATACTCTTCCAATTTTTCAAGATTGAACTATCCCAATTTGTGAATAGAGAATTTGTGAATTTCTCTTTTTGGACACAGGAGTTTACCCCCTCTGATATTGCTTTTTCTATTTTGACCACTAAGAGCTCAACTATGGATTTAATTTTCTTGAAGATTCTTATGTTTCTTTCCCACCAAATGTTCCATATCACAATCACTTGGAAAATGTGCCAAATACATGCAAAGAAAGAAGATTGATACAAAAGTGGCCAGCTCTGAAAGAGATCCGAGATCGTATTTGGGAGAGGGATGTAAAGATCTAATTTGATTTTAATGAAATTCCAACACTGATTGTAAAATATACACTGTAAGAGCAAATCATCAGATGTTTTGAATTCTTGCTCACATAGTAGGCACTTGAAAGGATCTGCAATTTTCAATTTGGACAGACGATCACTTGTAAGGATTCTTTTTTGTATAGCTAGCCATGCAAAAGTACCCACTTTAGGTAACTTTTTTATTCCAACACAAAGTATATGCGCGTTGAGTTTGTGAAGGATGATTTGATTGACTTAGAATTGTGTAACCTTCTTTCATTGAATATGTTCCAAATTTTGAGGCTATCCAAATTATCTTATCTTGTTTTGTAGATAAGTACACTATTCTTTCCTTCATGATGTTACAAAAAAAAATCAAATTGTTGTGAAGGAATGATATTGGTTGGGGGTGTTTTCCACACTAATTTCTCAGTAAGAAGGTCTGAAGAAAGCACATAATCTAACAAATTTACACCCCATGTGCTTCGGATAGAGTAGACCTTACATCTTGAAGCTCTTGATTTTTTGCCAATGGAGGTTTTCCATTCCATGAATCTACCCAAAACTTTACACTCTACCCATCATTTACCTTCCATGAAGAAAAATTTGAAATAATATTTATGTTGTTTACAATGCAATTCCAGATAGAGGATCCCTTTGGAGGGTCTACTATTGTTAAAATTTGTGATGGATTTTTATTATCAAGATATTTGACTTGCATTATCCTATAGCCCATTTAGCCTCTGGATTAGAGTAAATTTTCCATGCTAATTTGGCCCCAAATGCTTTATTTCTCCATGAGAGATTTTGAACTCCAACCCCCCCTTGCTTCTAACCTTTTTCCAAGCTTTCAAGGGAAATTAGGGGTACCTTTTTCTACTCATCAATGTTGCCTTTCCAGAGGAAAGATCTTATTATTTTTTCAATCTCATGAATTACTGAAGCTAGAGCTTTAAGGACAAATAAGAAATTGTTAGGAATTGAAGCTAAAACTAATTTAATTAGAAGAATTCTACCTGACAGTGAGAGCCATCTTGCTTTCCATATCAAAATTCTCGCTTTCATCCTATTGATTACCTTATCCCAATAATGTGCTTTGTTCGAACCTTTAAATAATGGAATCTCCAAGTAGGTACAAGGAGGTTCCGCTTCTTAGAAACCCAATATCTTCACAATCTTCTTCTTCAAGTCATCATAAGTGTTTAAAACATAAATCTTGGACTTTGTTGAATTGATTTTTTCCCGATGTTGTTGAATACTTGTCAAGGACCCCTTTAACCTGCTTTTCTTCTGATAACATGGATTTAATGAATAGGAGAGTATCATCAACAAAAAGGGAATGTGTAGCTGAAATACTTGAATTGGCTATTTGCACTCCTTGCCATAAGCTTTGGCTATGCTTCAAGAGGATAAACCTACTTAATGCTTCAACCATACTTATGAAGAGAAACGGTGACAGTGGATTGCCTTGTATGACCCCTTGTGAAGCACTAAAAAAGCTTATCGGATTACCATTAATGAGCACTGAAAACTTAGCTCCAGATAGACAAGACATTATCCACTTGCACCATTAAGGAAAAATTCCAAATTTTGATAAAACCATATTGAGAAACTTCCAATTCAACCTTATCATAGGCTTTCATCATATCTAACTTAACAATGAAAGATGACAACTTTGATGATGAAATTGAATGAAGTACTTCATGAGCAACCACTGCCCTTCATATCTCTCTTTGTTAGGAATGAAGCCACCTTGCTCATGAGAAATGATCCTTGGGATGATTGGTTGCAGCCTCAAGTAAATTGCTTTCGTGAATATTTTGTAAATTGTATTACATAAAGATATGGGCCTAAACTCGGCAAACATCTTGGACTCTTTAACTTTTGGCAGAATTGCAATGTTGGTTACATTGAATTGCCTAAGCATAAAGCCTATTCTTCTAGATTCTTCAAGTGCCCAAAGAAGCTCGAAACACAAAAAATCCCAACCTTTTTGAAAAAAATAAGGCTGTGAATCCATCCGGTCCTGGAGCCTTATCAGGTCAAAGTGAAAAAACTACAAATTTTAGCTCCTCTAAAGTAAAAGGTCTCATGAGCATATTATTGTCTTCATTACTGACAAGATGTGGTATTGTGCTCAACAATTCCTACTGAAAATTTATTCTATTGGCATCTATGTTTGGTGGAGTTGATAGGAGTTACGAAAAAAACTTCACACCTTCATCATTAATGTTTGCTTCCTTTGAAAGCCAATTTTCTGAGGACAATTCCTATGTGAAATGAATTGATTTAGTTGCCTTTTTTATCTTTGCAGAAGCATGAAAAAATTTGGTGTTGCGATCACCCTCTCTTAACCATAGTTCCTGATACTTTTGTCTCCATTAGACCTCTTCTCTCATACATAGTTCCTCCCATTCCTCTTGCAAACTTTTCTGTTTATCATACAAAGCAGAATTAAGGCCATTTTGAATAATACTCTCATGTATTGCAGTTAATTCCTTGAACACTGTGTCTTTCTACTGAAATATGTTTTTAAACACTTGTTTATTCCAAATTCTTATTTTCTACTTCACAAAATTTAGCTTTTTATGAAACTGGAACATTTTAGTTCTAGGTTCAAACGGAGCATTAACCCACCAATGTTTCAAAAGATCCATAAACTGAGGATGTATGAACCACATGCTTTCAAATTTAAAAGAAGTCTTCGCTTTTGGAATTGTTATGTTTGCGATGGAAAAAAAAATTGCATAATGGTCCGAACCAGGATATGGAAGAATTTCTATGCTTAGATTATGCAGAGAAGTAATCTAATTCGGTGAGACCAAAAATCTGTCTAGTCTCTCTGTTATTTGGAGAAAGCGTTTCCTTTTATTGGTCCAGGTGAAGCTGCCTAAAGTTGGTTGAATATCCCTTAAGGAATTGGTTGCAATAAACTGACTGAAGTATGACATTACCCTTGGCGATGGCCATATTCCTCCACTCTTTTCTTGTAGAGAAGTTATTGCATTAAAATCCCCTACTAAAATAAGTTTCCCACTATGTATCAATCCAATTTTCCTAGTAAGCTCATCCCATAATTTTTTCTTATCCATAGTAGATGTTGGACCGTAGACGTTCATAAGCCAAAAATGTAAATCAAACTTTGTAACTTCTACAAGCTGCCAATAATTTTTGTTTTTTAGTGATTTAACAATTACCATCTTTGGATTCCACAATATGACTAAACCTACAAAAGCTCCTTGAGCTAGAGAGTGCACTGATTCCCATCTGGCCCACTTTTTAATTGAGGATTCAAAAGTGTTCACTGAAGATTTCATTTCTTGTAAAAGAAAAATGTCTGCTCCACAAGCATCCATTAGTTGCTTGATGTGAGCACGCTTGTCAAGGATCGTTAATTCCCTTGACATTCCATGAAGAAATCCTCATTGTTCCTGAGGAGAGCAACATGCTCTCCTCGGACGCTTATTTGAGATGGATTCGAGAATAGTTTTTTGAACCCCTGCCTCTATTTTCTCTTTCATCTTTGTGAGGTTTGATTTTCTACCTCTTTTTCCTAAGGATTTCTTCACAGTTGGTTGAAATGACGATTGAGAAACTGAAAGAGATTTGATGCAATCTGACTCTTCAGACATTTGTATTTTTAAATCTAAGGCACCATCCCCGTGTAGCTTTTCCTTAGAAATTTGAACTTACGTTGCCAGCTAATATGGATAAAGGGAGGATCTTCTAAAGTATCTTTCACTTACATCTCTATTTGTACTCCTTGCTGATTTGGCAGATTGTTGCTTTCCCAGAAATCCTCTTCCATTGCTTCTCATCAATCAAGTGTGGTCCAATTGAGAATAACATTTTAGTTTCTAAGTACTCAAAGTTAGCATCACTTACCCTTTTTTTTGAGCTCAATTAGAGCCATTTATCTTTGTTATATGAAGAAGACACCTCTTGAGAAAGCGGTTGACTATGCTATTTATTATCCTTTAATGACCAAGCAGCCAAATAATCTCCCGTGCCTTGAAACATTAGCTTATTTACTCTTTCTTGTAGGTGGAGCCGTGAACTTAATTTTTCTTCTAGAGTATATAAGCTAAGTGAAAGGCTAGAGAAATCTTGCATAAGTTCCCATATGTTTTGAGGCACTTTTATCTGATATGCAACTTTTTTCTTTTCCCTTAAATTTGAAGAAAACCCCAAATTTGTACCAACTTCTTCCCACTTTCTCTTGAGTATGATACTATTACCCGAAATAAACTCCTAATCAAAGGATGGACGCATGTTTTGATTATGTTGTATGAATGCACCTGGCTTAGGATCTAACATATCAGATTGTCTATTATGATATAGGGCATGCTTAGTATTTTCCATATGATCAAATTTTCCTGAAGAAGGACCTAACGTGCATTGAGAAGAAGAATGACCTATGACATGGAAATTAAAACAAGAAGAATTTGGGGTTTCAACAAGAATTTGTTGGTGCCAAGTTCCAAACTTTGAGATTAATTGAATTTCCCTTGGAAGTTCCTTAGACATATCAAAAAGAGCACAAGTTTTGATGGGTTTGGAAGGATTTTTAAAGAAATCTTTGTCATGCATGAGAAAGACCCCCACATGATTAGCTATTGTTTCAATTAGATTAAGTTCCCTATAATCCAACAAAATTTGTGGCATTTGAAACCAGAAGGGGGCAAATCTAAAAGACACATCATTAGGTTTGAAGTTCAGAATCCAAGGTTGCATTGATAACCCAGATCCCTGGTAAACCCATGATTTGACTCTAAATACTGACTCTTTTTGCATTTGTTATAAAAAATGACTACAAATATTCCCTTTTCAGAGTTCAAATAAAAAACTTGTTGCACCCCTTCCCAATCATCATAAATCAAGTCTTTTAATTGTGATAAATGTAGAGATAGATTCCAAAACTTGCATATTATGGCTTTGTCCCTTAAGTCTTGGATTTTCACTTGAAGCATGTTTTAGGGGAAAGTGATTTTAATCGCTTCACTGGATCCTGAGGGACAAGATGACGCCTTCTAATGATTGGTCCTATTAGATAAATGGGGCTGATTTTTTCCAGGAGACTCTTTTTGCATGGGATCCAATTTTTCTGACTGTGGATTGAAGAGAGCACCTTAGTGGACAATGTTCTTTGCTTGAGAGCCATGTTGTTGTCCCGCGGTCTTGAGTGGAAGAACATTTGACTATGTTAGGTTAGGGTTCGACCTCTCTGGAATCCCTACCTTTTGAGGCTCTAGGTTTTTGGCGTGTGAATCCTTGTAACCCTTATTTACCTGTTGTAGATGCCTTTCACCTTTAGCTTGCACATCCTTGAAGCCTCCATTCTTGGTCGACTTGAAATTTTCCTCTGCCTCCTAATATGACCGTTGCAAGAAGGTTGATTCTTTCTCATAGGCTTTGTTTTTGAAATCTCTGTTATACAGAGTATCATTTTCATAGATATCTATAATTTTCTACCCATTTCTATTTGAAACCCTATGAGGAGGAACTGGTGCACAGTTGGGGCGTGAAAAACAAAATCTTCTTCTTTGTGTTCTATCTTCATTTGTCTTTTTTGCATGATACCTTTCCAAGTCACCCTTGGGTCCACAAGGTATGTGATACTGATTGCGATGGTAGGATCCACGACGAGGTAAAAGATCTTTGCCGTTTTCTGAAATATGACCATTAGGTGCCATTGTCGCCTGGTAGCCATTTTTCCTGACAAAAAAACCATCATAATTAAATTATTATGATTTAATAATTCAATCAATTTTTAAAATAGAATATTTAAATGATATATATATATATATAAATGTGTGCATACATATAGACATATATATACTAATATGTTTGTATAAATAAAATATATAAGAAATTTAATATAATAAATTAATAAATAAATAGCATATTGTGTGCAAAGTTAAATTGAAAGGGAAAATTATATTGAAAGTTGAAAAAGAGGGAAAATGTGAATTAGTGGAGGATTAAACAGTTACGGGAAATTAATTGAAGAGAAGTGGAGTTAACTCCACAGAGGCAATTGGCCTTTTATTTCTCATGGAGGAAAAATGATTCTTTTTTTTTTTTTGATTGTCGTGAATATTTGGGGAGTAGTTTTCTAAAAAAATTTGCGCTACATTCTTTGGGTAGAAAAATTTCTGGATTTTGGAAAAAGCTTTGCGATTGCTTTGGAATTTGGGTGTTTTATTTTATGGACGGTGGTGTAGAACATAGGAGAGTTGGAATTTGTAACTAAAGTGTTGGAAGAGAAGATTAGGACCAACAATTTTCTCAGCTCAGCTATTTGATTAAACCAAGTTCTTTTCCTTTGCAAATTTTCTTATTAGCTGAAATAAAATGCTTATATTTTCATTAGTCAATTATGTTTTGAGTGTCTGCAGTTAGTAGATCCAATTGAAACAAATTGTGTTGCACCCTTTGTATTACTTTTTGCTTGTTTGAGCTCAATGTATTTTTTTTCCCCTTTCGAATATGCTCTTTGATTAAATATTTAGAGCTATCTTATAAGTTTCAGAGCTATAAAAAAAGGCTATGTTGAACCTTGGTAACAAGACTTCGATAAAATGGCTTCTATCAATAGCCCTTCCCTTATCTTGAGTTTGACATGTTACATGACTCAACTAAATGAAGTACTGACCAGTTAAATAGAGTATTTTTCTTGGTTGAGGTATAACCCAATCCTTTGATGTTCATACTTTAGACATTCCTTTGAAAGGAAGCCTAAACATTCTTTAGAATTAATTTCATGGGACGTTATAAACTCGTCTCTTGGGTTCACTGGAGATTTATGGTTAATAGCATGCAATCCACCGCCCCCTCTTTGGCTTACTCTTGTTAATTTATGTTATTTCATGTTGGAAACTATAAGTTTCCACCTGCACATGTTCTTTACCTTTTACGCCAACATCAACTCTGAGAGGCTGAAATTTAACCTCTTTTAAGATCAATGCCCAAGCTTTCAAAGATTGAGTTCTGAATAAACTCTATTATGTTGAAATCAGTTTTGCATTTTTATTAATCTAGATAGTAGATATGCACATATGTGCACCTTTGTGGTATTGTTTCCTGTCTTCATGCATAGGTTGGCATAGAAGCTATTAGTCACAACAATTAGTCTACAACTTTTATTAATAGCTGAAGTTGATTTACTCATTTTCTGAAGTTCCTTTCTAAAGTTGAATCTAAGTGTTAACTGTCGTTTCTTTTCCCTCATTGTTTCTGGCATCCTTCTCTTATTACCACGCATTGGTTTTTCCTTTAACATGAGCCTTTGATAATAATGGTTATGGGTATATGTTAGTTTTCCTTTTTTGTTTTCTGGTTAAAACCATACTCGGGTATTTCAATTCATTGCAAATCATTTGAAGGTAGATGTGCCTTGTAAAAAAAGCAAAGAGCACTTGCAACAATCATTGCAAGTGACTCAACTATTGGTTAGGCTGTCACTATTATGGGAAAATTGAGTATAAACTAAAGTCACAAATATGTTAGCCAACATTGCCCAATCCACCTCCCCATGTCTAAGGAAAGCCTCCATCCTCCTAGCTAACACTACACAAGGACCACTGTCAAACATGGCCTTCAACACAATCTTCTTATCATCAACCATAAACTCCAACTCCATTTTGTAGAAGTCCTAAATGTATCTCTCGAGTGTCTGCAACCACTAAAAACCCAACATTGCATCAATATTACCAAGACTAGGCACATAGAAGTTATCAGTCAAAGTGTCGTCTCCAATATGGATGATGAACTAGGGAACCATCCTGGTGCAATTCAACTAAAACCCATCTACTACAGTCACATTGAGCCTTGAAAACTCCTCAACCTGTAATCCATGCTTCACCACTAGACCCTCATCGATGAAATTGTGGGTGGCTCCACTATCCACCAAGAAGATCATGCATTGTCCCTTAATGACCCCCTTCAAATGGAATGGATGAAGTCTAGGAACCCCAGATAGTGAGGCAATGTTACTTTGGGGAGGATCCTAAATCAACCAACTCTAACTATGGAGGTTGTTCCTCCTGTCCACTATCATCTTCAGCACTGGTCTCATGAACATCCTGATCATCATCTAAAATAACCTCAATCAAATGAGCTTTTCCTTTCCCAAGGAAATGATGGTCATAGTTCCATGGCTCCTTACAGTAGAAACATAATTGTTTCCTACATAGCTCATTTCTAGATTCCTGATCAAATTTCAATGGGGTGTTATTTTTCTGATTGAAACTCTTTTGTTTTGGCTGAAATCCACCAAGCCCTTTTTCTAAGGATGGAAGGAAGGGGTAGTCTCCAAATTGAGGGTAAGGCCAATTACATCATGTAGGGTGCTAAGCTTATGAGCCTTCACTAAACCCCTCAATCTATCACTCAGACCCTCAATAAACAACATAGTAACACACCTCTTAGAAATATCGAGAACCATGACTACAATCTTTTGGAATTCATTCATATATGTCTCAACATGTCCACTCTACTTCAGTTGAGCTAAGTCCCTGTAGTAAACCTCAATATCCTTTCATTCAAAGCATGCAATCAATTTATCAAAAAACTCCTTATATGAATGTATCATGGCATGGTCCTATGAAACTAACCCATGGTGCCACCAGTCATATGCTACACCCTCCAGATGCATTGTAGCAAATTGAATAGCCTTTTCTTCCTCCATAGGTTTCAAGGACAAGAAGGTGTCAAGCTTATGCACCCATGATATTGCACTTATTTTTCCACTTCCATCAAAGGTCAATAAAAAAATATTATTTAATGCTTCCTTGTATTCCTAGGATTGAGTTCCTTGACTGGTTTTCCTTCAAAGACCCCTTTCTTGCCTCTCTAGTCTAGCTCTAGCTTTATCTCTCTGCTGATTCATAAACTGATTTAGATTAATTGCTTGCCTCACATCAGGTGGAATTTTTCTATATTCATCATGGGCCACCATAACATCAATAGTGATATCTACGTCTTCCTCCAACTTTGGAATGGTTTCCACTTTCGGTTGTCTTGTCACAAATGTGGGACGTAAGGGTCGATTAAACCTTGTGCGTGTTGTCCTAACGACATTAATGGTTTCTCTTTCATGATTCTCATGACCAACATCACTTCTGCTATGGCCACTGCTTGACCTACTTGATCTAGCACTATCCAATCTCATTTGACCAATGGCTATGATCATGCAATCCTAAAATTGTTGCAGCATTTGATGTTGTTGTTGGGAAAATGTGGTTAGGAAATTATCCAATTGTGCATTCAAATTTCTTGGTGGGCTTTCACCTCCTCTATCACCCATCTCCACTTCAATTGTGTTATTATCAATTCCTCCTCCCCTATTGCCCAGACCTACTTCAAATGAAATATCTATGTGACATGCAAATATGAATTCTTGATAGGTTGGCAAGTATCTAGGCTCTGATACCACTAAAATATTCTTTCCCTTTATATGAAAAGTTTCTTTTTTTTTGTAATTTTTCAGTTCAACAGTGATTACGCTTTCACAAAAAACACTAAGCCTATTATAAAAACATTGAACAACTACAAACTATGAAAAACCATGCTGCCAAGCACTAACCCAAAAAATTTATTACAACTTATATGTCTCATAGATCACCCAGTGCTAAAGTTCAATCCCAACACTCTTAGAAGATAATACTAATTTCAGAATTTATTTAGATTTGTAGAAGTTAATAGTGGAGCATAGACAATTAATGAACTTGGGAAAGTATGCTGGACTAAAAAGTAAAATACCTGTTGGCATGCCCATAATTGCTCCAGTAACCACATCTAGACATTTGAGACCTCCAGAATTCAACACACTTGTTAGCCCACCCCTAAACACCACATGAAGACTGTTGGGAGCGAACCCTTGAATAACATACCACATATTCTTCACAGTATGCAATGATTTTTCTCAGAAAGAGAAATGTACTTCTAGATTATATTATTCCACGATTGAGGTTTCCGTCCCAATCATGCTTGAGCCAAGGTTTGCATCCTAACGAAGATTTCCTTCAAAGCTCGACACAGAGAAATGAAAATAATAATCAATTTTTTGAATACATCTTCCTAAAGTTTCCAGTCTTATATCAATTCAGGGTTTCCAAACTGACTCACCCATACAACAGATGATCTCCAATGAATGCCTTGTTTCTATTTTCCAAATAGGAAACCAACAGAATTTTCCATTTAAATGGATCGCCCTTTTATGAGAATATTCGACATAGGCTAAGTTTGATTTATTTATCACCAAGGAAGATCATTGAGCAAAGAGATTATTATTTAAAGTGGCCCCCACCATTATTCAAAATGAATAATTACATAAATTCCATAGACTATAGTTTTGTTTTCCCAGCTTTTATTTAATTATCCCTTATTCCCTTGCAAGATTGTCATTTTCCTAATCTTGAGAATTAAAGATTAGAAAAATTATTCCATAATTATCATTCAACGAAGAGGGACATTAAACCTTGTGATTCCATTTTGTGTAAATTTGGATTTGAGTCCTTTTTTATCCTCTTGGCTTGTGGGTTGGCTAGAGCCCTTAGGCTTGATGATGCCAAATAGAAAGGGTGGTGAGCAATCTTTCATTGGCTTCTTGCAATTTTCAGACATGCAAGTTGTAGTTAAAATTCTTGCCTATTTTCTCATCCCCCCAATTATATGTTCCCAAGGATATGTGAAAACAAAAGCATTGGTTGTCATGTTTCATTTTGAAAGAAGTTAGAATTATTTAAGAGGTTTATTTATTTATCTTCTCTTTAATGACTATTTTGGTTGACAAGTTTACATTTTGTCACTAAAAGTTTCCCACTATTCTCATTGTTCATAGCTAAGGGATTTAACAACTTCTATGCATAATATAATAAAAAGATGAATGTTAATGTTGTTGGTTACAAAAGTGATCGATGGGATATACTTGTAAAAATATTTGAATAGGTATGTACATTAGTTTGTACCCTTAAAAAAAAAAATTAGATAACAAACACTTTTTATATTCAATGGCAAACTTAGCCCTCTATTTTAATTTTATTCAACAAACACACCTATGGTTTTTTATCAAGAAGGGTGCATTCATGATTAATGTTATCCTTATGTAGAACAAGATTTTTTTTTTTAAAGTGTTATAAAGCTCCTCAAGTTTGTATGAGCCTAAGTAAAGGGAAGGGTTTACATTGTAGCCTATAGGAACATACTAAGAGAAACCAAAAAAAATGAGAACAATTATATAAGTATATATGCATTTGTATCTAACTCTCCTTACAACAAATTGTTGAACATAGGTTGTCATTAATGTCAAAGGTTGTTGTCAAATGCTTTCACTAATATCATTAATGTCAAATGATTAAAAAGAATGTAGGAGTACTAGAATTATCATCATTTTCCCCTCGACTTATCATTTTGAGTTACAAAAGATCTATATAAGGTTTCATGCACGTTGTATATTAGAAGTTTCAAAATGGTCTATGTTGCTAGGATACAAAATCAAGAAATATACATTATCAATTGTTGAGGAGCATGTGTATGAATGCAATATGTTTGCAATATCATGCTTGCATCTATTCACTATGACAGTGGTGGTCCAAAAGTTTGTATCAACATGTTTTGGTATATTTTCTAGAAAGAGAGATTTCTCTAGCAATGCAATTATGGTTAGAATTTCTTCCATAAATGCAATTTTTCTCTGTGATTTTAGAGGAGAGCATGTCTACACTAGTTCTATCACATTTCTTTGTTTCTAGAGGATATGTTCAACATACAAAAATATTGAAGTGACAAAAGGTTCTCTGTGTCTATCTACCAACCAGTTGGAGTTCAAGGCATGTGCAGTAACGACTAGTAGCATGTGGAATTTAGATCTTGCATATGGTGTTAAGATAGGACCTAATTAAGGATCTTGTTGTAGCACACAACATCAAGTTATTTTTGGTGGCTAGAAATATTTTTTTTGGACCATTGTGTTACACGTTTCATGTAATTTGAATTTAGGTCCACCCTATGTTGTCCTAGCTATTTGTGGATCTTTGGTCGACATAGAAGAGTGTTAATGTAATTTCATGTATATAATTCATTGTTGCGTGGATGTATTTTGTATGTCTATAAGTCAACATCTATCTGAATGTGAATTACAATTAAACTTGTGCCAAGAAGAGTTGGTCCCAGGTGCAAATTGAGAAGGTGGTGAAGATAAAATTTTCTAGTGTGTGCACCTATATCAGAAGATAATTTGTAGAGAGGAAGAGTGTCAACAGTGAATTTGGCATGTGTGTGTACTTCATTGAAGATCCACAAGCTTTATCATTCTAATTTGGTAGGACTAGTGTTCTACCTGTTGCATTGTTTTAGCTTGGGATTGGTTTCTCTATTAGTTTGTCTCTGGTAGTTTGGTGCCTACTTCAATTTGTAATATTCACTTGTACATTTCTGCATTATGAGATTGGATTTGGATAGTAGATCCAAGCAACTATTCTCACTGTGGCTTTTTCCCATCTTGGGTTTCCACGTATATTTGATGTTCACTGGTGTGCGCTTTATGCTTTTATGTTTACTTCCTTATGTGGAGTTTGCTAATAATTTGGAATTGATTAGATCTACCAATTCACTCCCCCCTCCTTCCCTCTTAGTAGATAGTGTCCCCTTGACAAATGATAATTTTACAACTATCCTTGGTCAATAGATTGATGTTGATGTTGACATATAACAAAAAGAAATGAAAAAAATCTCTATGCATATTTAGTGTTGTTCTATTCTTATTCTCTAGTATGAATAATGTTGCTAGCACACACTATCCTTGTTTGGAAGAAATCTCCAAAAAAAACAAAGTAGGATTCCAGACAATGCTTTAGCCTTTTGAAACCCTGCACTGCTTGAAAAAAAAATAAAAATAAAAAGAAACTAGTGTCAAAAAGGCATATATATGGAATTTCTTACCATAATTAAGAGATTTATGTTCATCATTTTTAGTGTGGCTTTAACAGAATTATCTGAATGGATAACCCTCTTTAGAAACTCCATTCTTTGAGGCTATGTTCTTTTTTAGGTTTAAGAGTGAGATTGATTGATTTACTTGTCATTGAAGTGTGCACCCTTAGAGAGTTGACAAAATCACTCAACCACCTCGTGAAACATGGAATAATCTCCCTGAGTGTGGGCTCAGATGGTGGATATCAACCTCTAGAGAGGGTTGAATCCCTTGGAACTTCACCTAATCTAACTTATGCTACTGTTGCATGCTGAGAAAAGGGGTGAAAAGGAAACAAGAAATGAAACCTATGACTAATAAGGTGATGCATTGAGTTGATCTCAAACCTATTGTGTTGTGTTGGAAATTTTTTTTAAACCTAACACATACACAACTCAGTATTTTGTATGTCTTTGCAAAAGTATTTCATAACATGTTTAGTTTGTTCGAGATTATGTTTACAAGGAGCTAGGAATGTTATCACAACTTAAACTCTATTCCTAATTGGTTAACACAATTTTTGACCTACAAAAATGCATAATTTATGCTAAAAGGAAAGGGAAACAAGACATAAATCAAGGGGAAAATATATTGCCACAAGATTACTTATCAAATATCTAAAATATTTGCACAATAAACAAATGAGAAGGTAAAATGGCATATTTTTTTGATAAAAAAAGTGTTACATAGTGTTGTACATGCCTAAAAATTGAGTTATAAAACTGGTGCAGCTTGAAAGAACTTGAAAAAATCAGTCACAATGCAAAAATAAAGTGTAAGAACTAGCTAAAATATTCCCTTAAACTTCATTTTATGTTGCTCAATAGTTTCTAAATGATAGGAACATGTGTTTGCATCGGCTTGTTGGGTCAAACCCCTTGGGCATCCAAAACAATTATTAGAATTTTCTAGCCCCTTAGATTGCTCCAAAAAGGTGTTGGAATGAATAAAACTTCATTCTTTGAGATTTTCCATCAAACAATACTCCTTGAACAGCTCCTAGATGCTTGTAGCTACTCCAAACTGAGTCAAAACTACCTCCTATATTCCCTCAACCAATTACACATCTCACCAATCTACCCCTAGATGCTTGGAAAGAACAATAACTACACTTTACTTCACCAAACTACCTTAATTCTCTCTCCTCGTTTAAAGGACATGTGAAAAATGGTCTTGAGAATGATTAAATTCCCTAGGAGGGCATAGGATTTTTCCATTTGTCTTAAGTATTAAAGCTTTTCTTTTTATGTTACTGCTTTTGTCATTTGTTCACCACTTTATGCATATCTCCTTTCAATGTTTAGGATGATTTCCCTTTTTTGCATATAGTTGTTTTCACCACAATCATGAGATTTATGACTGTCCTTCTACCATTGGACTATGACTATCCTTTCTCATACTTGACCTACCAAAATAGTGTCACCATTACCTTTGATGGTCCATAATTACTAGCTTTATGATGAATGTCACTTGCCTATTTCACTTTTGTGCCTTGTGACTGTGATCCACAATATCATTGTGTGGAACACTTGCAAACCCAACAAATTGTCTTTGTTAGCTTAATTATCCACCTTTGATGACTCAACAAATGGTAGAACAACCAACTCATCAGTTTTAATTGGAACCTCAACTCCTTCGAGCTCTTTGGTATTGAATTTCAACTCATTGTTGCTCATTTGTATGGCCCCTATGCTAACTTATTTTGACTTCCCTTCATATTTCATTACATAATGTTGTGTTTTCATTCAAGGTGACCTTGGCTATGGATTTAGAATCTTTGCGATACTGCCTTGTCCTTGCTTTGTGATGTTTTGTCATATCATTTATGGTGTTCCTTTATGGTTGTTTAGGCTGCATGGTGCAACAAGAACCCTCCTTCAATGAAATATACATGACATAATGCTTGAAGTCCCAGTTAGAAGAGACTAATGTTTGAACTATCCTACACTTTACTTATATACTCTTATGAACTTCCCCTATGAATCACACAGTTCACTACCTTCTCTACCCATTCTTTTGTACCTTAAACTATGATCACTATTTTTTCCTTTATCTTCTTGAAAAACAATTATCCATAAATTTCTCTTCATGAGATTATTGCACCCTATTTGATGAAGTCGCTGTGGTCAAGTCATTTCAAGGCCTCAGATGGGGTTTTGAATTATTAAAAGCTTGTATTTTTGATGAAATGGCTTCATTTGCTCGATGATTTTATTTCATGATTATCATCTATATGTTGCATTTGGATTTTCCTTTGTTGATGTATGCATATACCTTTTTACATTCACAATCTTCTTGCTCAAACTTCATTTATTGCACAGTCCCTTAGAAAGTTTCATGCACAAAATTTTGTAGGTTTCGTCCTTTCATGGATTTCACAATGATTATTGTCCTTTTCACTTCACATACTTGTTACCATTGTTTGGTATTGCCCTATGTTCCTAAAAACTCTTCATGATTTTGACAAGGATCTTTACCCTTGTCACGATGTTCAATTGTGTCAACACTAACACACTTTTATTCATGGACTTGACACTTGATGGCTCTGTTAACTGACACTATCTTTGCATAATAATATCCATGTCCTTGTTTTGTATGAAGCACCATCTCTACTCATTATGTTTTTAATTATCTTCCTATGGATTAATCAAACCATGACCTCATCACTTGACACCAATCAACAAAAAGAAAGACAAAACACTTATCAGCTAACACAAAGAACCTGTAAAAAACCTTATATGTTTGACATTAGTAACAAATATCATAAGGTTTTATGATAGTCCTATAGAAGTTTTCTTCTCACTATTTATGACAATGTCTTCATCCTAATGGCTATAAATACCTCCTTCATGAATTTGAGGCATATCCCAAGGTGGAGCTTCCCTAACCCTACAATGATGTGCTACCTTATTAAAGGTTGTCCTCTAACTCTGATTTGAAGCTTTGGCCTTAGGCATTAAGGTTTTTCATTCTTGAATATCTGCCATCTATACACCTACAACTAGGTTTTCACTGTGCTTCATTTGTCTTTTGTGCATTTGTGCATTTGTGCTATGATTGTTCTTCCTTTGGAGTTTTAACCCCTTCCAGATGCTAAAGAAAGTTCACATGCTCCTTAGACATCAACCTTGTTTTGCTATTGCCATGTGAATCCTCCTGATCTAGTTTTTCTCTTCCAACATCGATCTTCTAAGACATCCATATCCATTCCTCCCATATACATATATGCACTACTATAACTTTTCTACTCCATCTTAAAGATATAAATTTCATTACATGTAACTAGAACTTGATTGGAAGAAACAATTTTTAGATTTATTTGAATCAACATTTTTTGAAACATAAATCTTTTTTTTCTTAATTAAGAAGATTTGATCCTTTCTCTAGGGCTAGTTTCAAGGCCAATTCCATTGATATTTTCCATTGATGGCCATGTTTCAAGGCTTTTTCCATATTTTTTTTATCAAAATAATCATAGTGGCTATTGTAATTATCTATATTGTGATCCCCATACCCAAGGAAAGGACTCATGGTAGTTCTATTATTGTGATCCCCATACCCAGGGAAAGGACTCATGGGAAGTTATTCATGATAGAACTACCATGAGTCCTTTCCCTGGGTATGGGGATCACAAGGCAAATAATTACAATAGCTACTTTGATTATTTTGATAAAAAATATGGAAAAATGCTTGAAACATGGCCATCACTCACAAATATCAATGGATCTAGCCTCAAAAGTAGCCCCATAGATAGGATCAAATCTTCTTAATTATGAAAAAAAAGATTTCTATTTTAGAATGTTGATTCGAATAAATTTAAAGATCATTTTTTCCAATCAAGTTCCAATTACATGTAATGAAATTGATATCTTCAAGAAGGTGCAAACAACAACTAGTAGTGCATATATGGATATGGGAGAAATGGATATGGATGTCTTAGAAGATCAATGTTGGAGGAGAAAAACTACATTAGGAGTACGATTCACATGCTAGTAGCAAAACAAGGTTGATGTCTAAAGAGCGTGTGAAATTTCTTCAACATCTGGAAGGGGTTAAAGATTCAAACGAAGAACAATCATAGCATAGATGCACAAGGACAAATGAAGCACAGTGAAAACCTAGTTGTAGGTGTATAGATGGCAGATATCCATGAATCACAAACCTCAATTCCTAAGGATAGACCCTCAAATCAGAGTTAGAGGACAATCTTCAATAAGGTAGCACATCATTGCAAGGGCAGGGAAGCTCCATATTGGGAAGGACAATAATCATTATGAAATCCATGAAAGGATAGAGCATGAAACCTACAAAATTTTGTGCATGAAACCTTCTAAGGGACTGTGCAATAAATGAAGTTTGAGCAAGAATATTGTGAATGTACATAGGTATATGCATGCATCAACAAAGGACAGTCCAAATGCAACATATACATGACAGCTATGAAATACAATCATCAAGCAAATGAAGCCATTTCATCACAAATACTACAAGATTTTGATAATTCAAAACCCCATCTAAGACCTTGAAAATACTTGACATCAATGACTTCATCAAATAGGGTGCAATTATCTCATGAAGAGCACTTTATGGATAATTGTATTTCAAGAAGATAAATGCAAACATAGTGATCACAATCTAAGGCACAAAAGAAGGGGTAGAGAAGGCAATGAACCCTGTGATTCATAATGTAATGTCCCCATTTTTTGTGAGCGTCAGTTTTCAGAGGGATTAGCCTATTTCCTGACCCTCGTAGGCTAATAGCGTTGTTTAGAGGGTCTCGTTTGGTAGATACCTAGTCAGTGGATGGTTTCCATTCTTGGATTCAGTTGAATTGGTGAAATAAGGAGTTTCTTAAGATATAACGTTTAATTATTATTAAAGGAAGCTTCAATGATAATTATTATTTTATCTTATGTTATAACGTCATATACTTGAGGGGTCATTTATCATTAAAAGGGGGCCATTTCAGTTTATTATTTATTAGGTCATATTTTAAAGTACAAACAATATATTATTTTAAATGATTAAAAAGAAGCTTCTAGAAGGATCAACCTCTTCTTGGAGAAAAGGTATAAAAAGGGGGTTAGCCAAGCTTCTTGTTAGGACACCAAATCTGCACCCTATTTGCTAAGCTTTTCTAATTACACTCAGCAGATTTGGACTAACATTGGACTACTTTTAGGTTGTGGGTAACCTATTTGAAAGTAGACCTCCAATGATAAGGGTTGGCTTCCCCATTTGATGCCACCTAACTACTTGATCTTCTAAGATAAGGGTAAGAGTTTGCATAAACTAAAATTGATATTGAAAATAAACTAAGGTGATAGACCAAAACAACCTAGACCTGCTAATAGCCTTGCACACTCAAATTAATATTTCAAAGCTAACTCACACAATTCCCTATCCAATGTAGTTCACATCAATAATTTATCAAGAGGTCTATAAAAGTGTTCTTAAAAGGAAAAG
>VDFB02332917.1:0-45921 GCA_007258455.2 Sequoia sempervirens
TTCTGAACTCAAAAATGCTATGACTAATATTGTATACAAGAAGAATGAAATGATGCATGATGTAACCCATTTGGTATTTGAAGAGAATTAAGACCTAATAACCAAACCTCAGTTGTTGGTCTACCAAGTGATTAATCCAATGTTACTAACAATTAACATGGCAAAACAACCAATGGTGGTGAATATGCAAATCCTTGGAAAGTATCTCACTAATATGATGGCAAGTTTGATGTGAGAGTAATCCTAGAAGACACTTAGAGAAGTCTAGGTTAGCTAAACATTTGGACCCCAACTTTTCAATTGGTAGACGAAGATCAACAAGGTACTAAGCTACTTGGAGATTTAATGAGCTAAAAGGTACTTATTGGAACCCAAGCATTTTTGTTGAATTTTGTGGTCATTTCATTATGAAAGAAAGCATTTAACACATTGTTGGGTTAGGATTGGTTAGTAGTATTAAGGTGATTGGCAATTTTGTTGAATTTTGTGGTAATTTCATTTTGGGAGAAAGCATACAACACAATGTTGGATTCAAGTTAGCTAATAGCAACCAAAGTTGACCACAATTGGAGAAGGATCACAATGTCCATTGAAAATAGGGTTCGAAATATACAATTAATATGAAAACCTAAGAAATAAGTAAGCAAATTTCTATGATCTGTTAGATTTAAACTCCAAAGAAAAACGAACGGAGAAGTAGGAACAAGGTTCAACGAAGCTAAACGATGAAGGGATTTTGAAATTGCAATCATGTTCGGAGGATGAAGCAAATTCTCTCTATGGCCTATTTCACTAGCAAATGGATGATTATGAGGTATTTTCGTCAAACTAGAATTTTATTAGGCCTACAATGATTAACAAAGAGCAAAGATGAAGAATGATTTTGAAAAGATGGGTAATTTATGTGTGTCAAACAAAATACAAGATTTGCAAAAGTTGAGAGTTTGTGATCCAACAAAGGCAGCTAACAATCGGGGTTCCAAGGCCCTTATTTTAGACATGGAGTTCCAGGAGCACACGATCCAACCAAAGTATATCTTAATGAGTGAATATCAACTTGTTCATGACACCTAGCTAGGGCACATGAACATGCTTGATCTAAAGATTGGTGAAATAGTCATAGAAAGTATTAAATTTTTTAAAAGGTTTAGGGGCAATGGACTAGTTCAAGCAATCTCTTTTCACTTTTCAATTTAGTAGCAATAGTTGGTAATAGAATGTGCAACCATTATGATCAGAATACAAGAGAAATTAGAAGCATGGATAAACAGGTCGTATGCAATCTTCATGCTGATTCATTCAACGGAACCTTAGGGTTGCAACCATTTGACGAGGAATTGGTGATTGACATTGATGTATGTAAAAGTCTGAAATAGAGTGGAGTAACAACTTGGAAAGGTACAAGAGAGAGTTAGGAAATGGTTCCTTGAGCCAAAAAATCCAAAGCACTAACCGAACACATTGCTGCGAAACAACTTCAAATAAGAGCTTAGCATGATGATAACCTTGTTGAATAGGACAATAGGGCAGCGAGAGGCACGATCATCCCAAAACTGGATGTTTTACATGATTAGTATCATATGTGATGGTAGGACCATTGATTGGAGACCACTTTCTAGTGAAAACACCCACAAGCAGTTAAATAATTTCTTCTAGGTTAAGAGACTTAAGATCTTTCACATGGTATCTTATTTAGCATTCTCCTTGATTCAAGCAAAGGCATTCATGGGTTGAACAAGATGAGAGAAGAACAAATGTTTTATAGACTATATCTGCAACTAAAATTCAGAGAAGGCATGAATGATTACTGGAGGGTCAATGATGCTTTTCTAATACCAACCATAAGGAATCTAAGCAATCCAGACCAAATTCATATTATAAATCATGCTAGGGCTGTTATCTTGGAGTGGACCACATGATTTATCCAATTTCCCACATTCACCTCCATCTTAGATTGCAGATTTGACTACTGCCCCTATAAGTCTCAAAAATTTAAATCAGTCCATACAGCCCTAGAAGCTAAAACCATGGGCAGGTATTTCTAATTTTAACTTCATGCTGCACCATAAATGCAAAATATATGATTCCAAAGGTCTTATGCTTGAGACTCTTGGCCCAAAGTTTGTTCATAGTTCATATGTATGGCATTGAGGATTATTGACAAATTATGCAACTGACTTTGATACTCAAAGAAGAAACTACAATCAAACCACCTTACACCGGTTGGCATCCTTTACAACAGAGCTATTTTACTAAGGTCTCTTATTATGGATCCTATCGCCACAACGAACAAGAGCAGGAGTGGAAGCAGATGCTAGAGCACATTTGGGATGGCTAGTGCACAACACTAACACCCCTAACATAGTGTAGCACCCACCAAACTTTAAAAAAATATTAAAATTAAAACAAAAAAATAACCTATAGCTGCCCACAAAGAAATGTGTCAATTCGCCATAGCTATGAAACCAAATTTATATAATTCTACTTATGGGAAACAATCACCTTGACCTTCCATTACCAATTGCCTCAACCTTTCACTACCAATCACCTTGAACTATAGTAGGCTGCTTAAGTCGTTCTTAAATCAAGACATATTTATTATTAGTTAATTTAATATATTAAACATTTTTCTTTTGTATTGCTAATTGTATACAAATATTAAGCTCATATGAGCATCAACATGAACCTAATATCAACTCCTTTCGACCAACGACACTAGAAACCACCTATGGAAGACCAAGAGTCACAACTTACAAATCCGCTTATTTAGAAACCACCTCCACACTAGAAGCCAATTATGGAAGAACATGAGTCACAACCTAGAATTCCATACTAGATGTTCTTTTGGGATTTGAACTTGGTCTCCACAATAAAAACTCAGTTGTTTAACCAATTAAGCTCAACCCCTTGGACGTATTAGACACTTATAATCATATATTTAGTCCTCTAGAAGTTTGTTACCAATCAATTGGGCAATCAAGGAGAGTATTGTAGAGGATTGGATGAACAAGGTAGCCATAGATAGAACAAAGGGTTTCTTGGAAAGGAAATTAGCAAAACAAACAACAGGGACACCAAAAGGGAAACGATCAAAACCCTCTACTTAGGATCAAAGTATTCAGGATAAGAGGGCAGTCATAGGTGATTAAATTGGAACCAATACGAATGGCATAGGTGGAAGTGACAAGGATTGAAAGGAAAGAAGAAAGAAACAGAGGGCTTCTTGCAAAGAAAATGTCACCACAAGAATATTGGTCACAAAGAGGAGTGTTAGACCTCCCCCACAAACTCAATCTAGTCTTGTTCTTTATTCTCCAGTTTCTCTACTTGCTGCACCCATTCATCCTCTTATTCCTTCCAGATCTTTCACTCCCAAAACTATTTCCATCCACATAGAAGATACATGTTTACTTTTACACTTCCACTACATGATCCAAGTCCTTATTCCTAAAATCCATCCATCTCACCTATTCAATCTCGAAAGAGATTTCCACCATAGTTGAACCTTCCAAGGGACTAATTGAGAGTTCTCCAAAGTCAATAAAGGCACCTTTGTCAAGGAAAAGATGATGTGTGCCCATCAAACTGTAATGTACCCTTTTGGGTTACGTTTGCAAAACAATAAGAATCACTAAAAACTGATATTAACAATAACAAGTGTCAACTTTATGGTTATATTCAGTTTAATACATTAAATATCATAATATTGAGAGCAATCCACCATAGCTAAAACATTATAATAGTTAGATCTATAGTTCATATAATTATTAACATTTGGGTTCAAAATATCTTAACATCATTAATGGTTATTCCAAAGCATATTCCGATAGCCAATCATATTAGGAATTCTCTAGAAATATTTACAAACCGCAATCTCAAGGATGGTTTCCCTCGTATTGCGAGAGCATGTGTGGATCCTGTCCATCAATCTAGAGGTGTCATACTTGAGAAGACTCTCAAGCCCGGGGGCACTCATACACCTCTCGAGCCCATGAGTGTTGCATCTCAAGAGTGGCGTACTTGAGAAATCCCTCAAGCCCAAAAGCACTCATCCGCCTCCTGGCCCACAAACATGGCAAGATCTCAAGTCCACACCATCCCTTAGTCCACCTTGGAGGCACTCCATCCTCCTTGATCAAGCCCAAGAGCACTCATTCTCCTCCCAACTCACGAGCGTTGCATGTTGAGGGTTGTGTGCTTGATAAGATGCATGAATATTGCCTCCCTCAACAAGCCTGGGAGCACTCATATGCCTCTCGACATCTCAGGGGTGACATACTTGATTAAGGGAAAGTCGGTACTTCCCATCTCGTGAATCCAGAAGGTCGATCAACCTCCCCATTTGTAGAAAACTTCTAAAGGAATCTTATTATATTAATTGTTAATAAAATATCATTTCATTATGCAATTATAATATATAGTTATAGTTATTCCTAATTTATATTTTAAAACTTACTTCCCAATAATATTCTTGTTAAAAATAATATTTATTTCCAATAGATCTCTTCTATTCCAATTTCCTATTTTCCTTTTTACAATCCACTTCATTGATGCCTTCCACAAGGAATTGATCTTCCTTTTATATCTTCATATCTAAATGAAATGATGCACCCCTTGGTGTAGAGATCTCCTATTGTTACTTTTATTTCTAAGCCCCGCCTTTCTTCTTATCTAAGTCGGCCCTCGACCTTTTTAGTAGTCACTGCCAATTTAATTATTTTAATCTGAGTTGGCCTGAAATTATTTTAATCTGGATTGGCCTATTTGATAATCATGTAATTGCTATTAATAATCTTCCTTTAGTTCAATCGCCTGGGTTTAATAATGCTGTGATCTAGTTGCATGGCAGGGGCATGACACAAATCCCTCGAATTAGATGTTGTTTAAGCCATAATTGAGAAGGATGTAGTGAAAAAGGAGAAGAGACAAAAACAAATTCAAAAAGAACAATGAGGATATGTTATTTTAGACATCCATTCCACTAGCAAACGGAAATGTGTAGGAAGTGCAAGCTATTGACTTTCAAATCACACAAGCCACTTTGGTTTCTAGGGATAGACAGAATGGCAAGGGCATGTTGTAATTTGCAATAGATGATAACAAACAACTAAACTCAAAAGACAAAGAAGACAAGGCAGCCCCTAAAGGGGTGAAATCAAGGAACTGAGAACTCACATCACACTTTTGGTCGACTTTTCGACTACTAATGAGATGATCAGGTTGGAATCTGTTGTACCCAAACCAAATTTTTTGCTTCACTAAGGCATTTTGCTTAAATTGAGTCTTAATCTTGTTAAAGTGATGTTAGAAGGTCATTTTTGGGCTTTTAAATATGGAGCTTGTGTTAGTTTTATGTCAGTTTGTTATTGAAGGAATTTCAAGAAAAGTGTAAATCTGAAGGAAAATCATCAAAATTTTCTATCTCTGAGAGAGGAGCACATTTTCAAAAAAGGCGCCCTATCTTTTAGGGGCTCAAATCTTGTTTTTAGGGTTTGTCACCTCCAGCAGACAGGCGCATCACGCTAGCTTCGCAATGGGCTATTGCTTATCAAACGGACTGCTGCGGCAAGAAGATATAGCGAAATGAGAGGAACGATAAAATTGGTAACAACGAAAAAAGAGCAGCTTTTGAAAAAGGCGCTTGGATTTTTAACCCTTCAGATCTTAGTTTTATGATATTCAGTCTCAAGGTATCTTTTGATCAGTTTTTGTCCTGCTCTGCGATGCACCTGTCAGCCAGCCAATCGGTGAAGTCAGTCAGCCAGTGTCAGGGGATGAACAGAGGTCCGAAAGAGGTTCAAATCCAAATTTTCATCAAAATTGGCTAAGTCTGGAAAACGCCTAGAGAGGTCAAAGTTGATTTTTCGAAAGAAGTTGACTAGTGCGCCCTAACTTGAGTTCTGACTTTAGTTAGACTGAACGATTTTTGGGTTGTCGTCTCCAGTTAACATTTTGGCATGTTGAGTGTTCTTTCAGTTTGCATGTCCAGTTAACTGACTTTGCATGTCGAGTTAACTAGTTTGCATGTCCACTTAACTGAAGTGCATGTTGAGAAGTCAACTTGAGTTTGAATGCATGGCGCATTAGTTGAAGTTTTGTGAAGATTTTGTGAAGTTGGCGCTTCACTTTGGATTGTCAACTTCAGTTTCTAAAAGGGACGATTTAGTTCTTAAAGCATGAATTTAAAGCATGTGAAGTATGGGGAATTCAATATCAATTGTCAACTAAAGCTTAATTTGCATGATGCTTTAAATAGATTTTGCAACTGAAGTCTTAATAAGGTGACTTTAGTTCTAAAGCATGGTGCTTTATTTAGCTCATTTTAGTCTTCAATTAACTAAATTGAGGTCCAATCACAAGCCAAGTGCAATTTTCAAGGTTGCATGCATTTCTTATGAATTTTAGTGATGAAACTCTATTTATTCAAGTTTAGGCGTCCATTATTCTTCATCACAAGCTTAGAGACATTACATTCTTCTTGAGCGAGCAGCAATTTAAAGGTGCTACAGGTGTCAGAATTCAGCGTTTTTCATAGCAACGGATTCAGTTTGTTCAGAGGAAGAAGATTCCAGACTATGTTTTCAATTTGCATGCAGGTTTCATCAAATTCAAAAACAGAGATAGGCGAATTCTACAGAAGCAGAGCAAATAAAACATTCTTTCTTCTGTCTTATTTCTTCTATTTCTCATCTTAGGTACTTTCTTCGCATGCCAAAGAAATTCAGCATATTTTCAGAGTTTGATCATCTGGGTTCGCATACTTCAGTATTTGCAGCAAAACCCATGTCTTAGATTTTTTCGAGAAAATTGCCCCATAGTCTTCATTTTGAAGCTCTGTGCTTTTTTCCAAGAATCTCTTTGCATGTGGGCCTAAAACACATTTTTTTGAGAATCAAACTATCTGGGTTGTCTTAGAATTTGATTCTACACAAAACCCACGTTTCAGAAAAATTTCGAAATTTTTTCCCGCCATAGGCTATTTTTAGCCTTGTCCAGAGATTTTCAGTTTTTCCAGAAAGTTGTTCAAGTATATTCGACTTTACAGTCAAAAGTGTTCATTTTCAAAATGCAGTTCAATCTCATTGATTATAAGACCAAATCGGTTCTTATACATGATTTTGTCAGAACTTCAGATACGGACTTAAATCATGTTTATCCAGTGGTTAATCTAAGCAGTTTGGAGGGTGTTAGCAGCAATTCATTGAGAAATCTTGAACGTTCCGGATTGCTGGCAGCGCATCTATTCCTGTTACCACTTTTGATCTTGAGTTCGTTCTTGCTTGCATCAAGCATTATGACTCATCTTCACGACAAATCAGATCAGCTGATGGGAGGGTTATTTGCAGTCTTAAGCCGAAGGATATAAGAAATGTTTTGCTATTTCTCCTCGTTCAGATAATTTCACTGTGGTTATTGAGGCCTGTGAGAAGATATGGGATGGAGATCAAGAACGTTCACAGAGAAAGGTGGCTCAGAGATGGCTGAAAGTTCAAAAGACTAATATGCCTAAAAAGGTTGGTCGTGGTGAATTCAAGGATGAGGTTGCTGTTTTGATAACTTTGCTCAATCGAGTTACAGGTCAAGAAGATGCTAGCACTTTCCGGTCATGGATGTTTTACCTTATTTCCAGAATTCTTGATGGCACAGAACATTTTGATGGGCTATGTTGATTAGTGATTGCCTACATCAGCAGATTACTGATTTTCTCAGGTTTCACGAGTTTCGTATGGTGTCCTACTTGGTCTACTTAGTTGCATTTCAAGGCAGCTACAGGCATTTAAAAACTAATGGCACTCTTGGTGTTCAACGTGTTCATGAGTACTATTCTCAGTTGGAGTTTTCTAAATCTGAACAAGATTTCCGAGCAGTGAATGATCACTTTTCTATGAGGACAGTCAGAGATCTTGACAATGAAATGCACATCCGTATTTCTGCCGAGGCAAAATCAGCGATGGAGACTTGGGCGGATTGGTTTATCCAATTCCCTACTTTCACATACATCCGAGTTTATGGATATGTTGGAGAGCCTCTGATGTTTCCAAGGTACGCTTCAGCCAAGATCATCTTCATGGAGTTTCTCAGGCAGATGCAACATGTTCATTCCTTTCTTCGCAGTCGTCATAAGACTGCGGCTACTTTTCCATTTGGATTGGGCATTTTCACATGCAGAACTGCAGCTGATGCCAAGCATATGTCAACCGAGATGGAAAGATTCAAACTCAAAACTCATACTAAGAGGCGTTCCTATGATCCTTTGGGTCATTATGCAGCCAGGTTAGAGCGAGGGATTGCACATAAGCCAGCACTTGAAGATTTTTGGGCTAATTGTGAAGATGAATTCGAGGTTCGTCGTCGTCACTATTGTAGGCTCACTATTGCTCAGCTCTCTGATTACCTATTAGAGGATGTTGATGGTTTATCAAATGATGATGGAGAGGTTCTTCTCAACTCATATGTCAGAGATCAAATTGCTCGGCAGCCACTTCGCTCACCAGATTGGTACGCTAAAGAGAATACTTCTATGAGGAGGTATCTAGATCGGTTATCAAGACCAGCAAGCAGTTCTTGGAGACTAAATGAAGGCGAAAGTCAGTTTCTGTGACAAAGCTGCCAGTGAATTTTTCTTCATTACCTTCTATGTCAAGGTCAAGGCCTCAGGTTAAGGCTATTGTGATACCTCTTGAAGGAGTTAGACTCAATGGAAACACGGGAAAGAGAACTACTGGTAAAAGGAAGCAGAAGCAAGTTGAGAATGTACCTAAGATTCTAGTAGAGACAGTCATTCAGGCCGAGCTTCGTGTTTCACTTCCTAGTTCACCGCATGTGCAGCCTATTGACATAGATTTAGAGCCTGAGATACCAATTCAAGTAGGATCGGAGACAACTGAACTGCCACAGGTTGATACATCGGGGACAATCTCTCCTCGAATTAATAATATTGTTCAATCTTGTTGGCTCGAGAGGTCTTTGGGGAGACAGAGGCGAGAACCTTCATATAATCTTGATTTATCTGAGTTCGGTGAGCCTTATCAAGAAGGTCGAACAAGAAAATCAAGAAGGTGCATATTGAAAAGACTCCGGAATCAGAGATTGTTATAGAAGTTGCTATTCCTCCAGAGGGTAAGAGCCTAGATGAGGTTGAAGTCAGTGACTTTACTTTCACCAAGGAAAATCTTGGTAGGACCACTCTGAGCATCACCAATAATCTTGAACGCATCACGAAGGATGGAGAGGATAAGGCATTGCTTAAGGCTGAGAACAGTCAACTTCGTCAGTATATCTCTGATCTTGTTCACGGAAATTCAAGTAGAGCGCCTGTTCTTCCTCAAAATACACCTGCAGAACAACGAAAGCTGGATCAGTTAGTCAGTCATGGCAGACTTTTGGATAACTGGATTGAAAGCTTAGTCGTTACAGGTCAACGTCTTCTTGTGGATTTGTATCAATTGAGGAGTGACGCACATAAACTTCGTCAAGGTATTCAGTTGCTCGAGATTTCAGTTGCAGAGAGTTTAGCCAAGGATCGAGTTCTTGTGTCCCAGTTGTCTGTTGCATATGATGCCTTGGAGATTGATGAAGATCAAGAGAAAGTTTTTACTTGGAGGGAGCAGCACCTTTTCAAAATGGAGATATGTGAAAAGATCTCTACCAAGTTGTTTTCACTGAAAGATAATGTTGTTGGAGTTCTTGCACTTGTTAGTGGTTTTGTTGTTCAGATTTCGTGTCATTACCTTCTTGAGGATGGCACGTATATTGCACTAAATGAAGTACAAGCTGAGTTCGAAAAGCTGATTCGTGATAGCCTTGAGGGAGATCCTATGGCGGCTAAGTTGGAGAATATTTCAGTTATTTCAGCTAGTTTCAAAAAGGCGGCTGAAGATGTCAGAGAATGCATGCATACAGTCAAGGAAAGTGACAGAGAACTGAAGAAACAGATTGTTGTTTTGGATAGCATCAAAGTGCCAGAAGACAGAGATTGATGAGTTCTTGGTCGAAGTGTTAGACCGAGATGACGTGGAGTAATCTGCCAGTTGGAACCTACAGCTTAATTTCGAGGATAGAATCAAGAGCAGCAGTTAACTCGACTTTTAGTCTTGAGTTCACTTGCTGACTTCATACATGCTTATCTCTTCCTTGGGATTATCTTCACGGCAGTTAGGGTTAGGGTTTTCAGTTAACTGAAGGTAGTGTCCAGTTAACTTTGCTTTGAATAAGGACGTGCATGCTTGCACATTGTCCATTTAGGTTAGATGTACCGGTTAACTGATGGTAGTTTTCCAGTTAACTGTATAGTTTACTTAATTAGGGCTTAGCAATAAATCTTGCATGCATTGCAAGACTGTAGTTGACTCAAGGTGATTTTAGGGTTCCCTACACCTTTTGATGTATATAAATAAGAGCTTTTGCTCATTTGTAATTAACTTTTGCACAAGAGGAATATATGTTGTGCCTACCTTGCCTTCAATATTGTTCATTCTGTATCTATTCATGCGTATTTATTGTTATGATGAATTGTTATGCCACTTGGGTTTCATGCAATTGTGATGGTGAATTCTTTCCATAGTTAGATCAAATCTGTTTTGTGTTCAATAAACTTGTCCAGATTGAGCTGATAGATGTGCCACCTTGCCTTCAAGTTGAGAATCTGTTCTTGTTTATCGTATGGTGTTTTGTGAATAATAAACTTGTTTATATTGAGCTGATAGATGTGCCACCTTGCCTTCAAGTTGAGAATCTATACTTGTTTATCGTCAGATAGTCATCCTTGCTCCATTTTCTCATGCTCTGTTTTCTTGAGGAAACTGGATAGATTTTAAGTAATTAACATAGTTGTAGTTAGTAATCTGCGAAACCGGAAAATACTCAACTGCAACGTATATAGTTTTCGAGAAAGCCTTTTACCTCTACAGCTGAAACAAAAAAGACAGGATATAGTTTAGTTTACTTTCCTTTTCAAACCATTTTTGTCAAGCACAACAAGGGAGTTTCCCCTCCTAATTTGAAGAGCACTCATTGCGTAGTGTGCATAGCTGTCCGTACCAACTCTTACTCCAGAGGTGCTAGTTGTTACGCCAACAGAATCATTTCTGATTCCAAGGAGTACCTTCTTCCAAAGTGGATGGTTGTGTGTCAATTGATTTCAAAGCTTGGACTGCCTGAGGTGAATATAGTCAAAGAAAATATAAAAAAGTTGCAGGCTGCAAAATAGGGTTTCATTGCCTTTTAGTTCATCAATTTTATGCACTCGACAAAAGACAATCTGGAGGAAGTAAGAGCTCAACTTGAAATTGAGCAGCTAGTTTGAGTGTGCCTAGGGGTTCTTCCTTTGGTCCATATGGTACTGAGGAACTGATGACAATTGCAGTGAACTTGACAGTGCAAGAAAAGGAGCCAATGATCTCAGATACAGTTGACGAATTAAAAAGTTTTGTTCGTCAACTCAAAAGAGAATAATTTCCAGGCCTGCATTAAACATTAGAAGGGCTCATATAAGAAGTTCTGTTGGCAATAGAGAAAGACAGTACACCTACTCTAGCTTCTCTAGATTCTTTGGATTCATCAGATTGCGAGGAGTTTTTAATTAGCTACTTTTAGCTAAATCTATGTCTAGAAATGTCCTATTTTTGGACAAGATGAGGAAAGCCTACCTTTAGATTGCTTTCATTTTGTTTTTATCTAGTCTATGTTTAGAATAATTTTTACTTTTAAGTTCTTTCTACCCAAAATTTTCCAATGGTATTTTGAGTGTTTTGTTGTAGAGACAATGATTTTTGGATAAACTAATTAATATCCTACATCCCCAAAATTGGACTTTTTGTAACCTATAGATGCTTGGTGCACAACAGTTTTCAATGATAATGAATGCTACACTTATGTTACTAAAATTATTATTCAAGTGAATGTTTTTCATGTTCATGTGTTTGTGTTAATTCCATCTTGCGTTCCAAGGGTTAGATTGAAATTAGATAATAATATCAAGCTTCTTATTGATATTATCTATATATTTAAATTGCAGCTTTGTATGCAACTTAGCAGTTTTATCCTTGGATTTGTGTGTTTAATGTCAAAACATATTTCCTTTAGAATCTTGTGTGCTAACTTGCTAGTCTCTACCTTTAGCCAATAGGAAGGTGTCATGATAATTAGTATCAGTTATTGTCATTCTTAAAGTAGAACCTTAATAACCAAAAAACCTCACTTGTAAGACAAGAGTTGTTAACAGTCTTGTGGCCATACCAGAAATAGAAGAGATAGGGCAGATATTTATTTTATTCATTTCACTATTGCAAAACCCCAAAAGAATATCATGCTTACTGTTAGTCATTGCATATTTTGTTTATAGCTTGGTGTCTTGGGTTAGTTTAGTTTTTAGAGAGCTTCTCCTCATAATTTGAAGAGAGGCTTTACCTCACACAATGTTTTGATTTGTGTTGTCTGCAAAAAGATAAAATAAATGCTAACAAGATTGTCAAATATTTTGACTAGTCAAAAAGGTTTTAAACTAACATTTATGATTTGACAATTGGCATTGTTTACTTGTTTTAACTTATCAATTATTACTTCTGTAGATTGTTCTCAATTATGTATTTATTATTCAGTTTTATGTAAATTATTGTATTGGTATGTATATAGTCGTCCCCTCACCATCTCCAAAATTTAGAAAAAGGGTTGTCTTTAAAACCCTGTCCTTGCATACTAGAAGCTCAAAGGAAAACTACATTTAGCAAGAAGTGATGCTCAACTTGTAGTTCTAAAACTTGCAAGCAATTTACAAAACTCGTGAATACTAGTAAGCCAAAAGTGACTGACTTTTGGCTGGCAAGTAACTCACCAGAAACTTGGTAGATGAGTACTCACCAATTTTTTCCAAGTGACTCACGAATTTGCACCAAAACTAGCCAACAGAGAGAAAAATTAAAATTAAAGTTCTTTCTATGAGTTTTTTTTCAGTCATTTTCCTTGCTATGGATTTCAACAATTTTCTTAGCTATGCATTTTCTGATTTCATCACTTGTGCTTTTAAATAGTATTATGAGTGTCATTTAAATTTATTTTTAAGAATATATATATAATTTGCCATGTTTTTCCCTTGAGTCCCAAGTCCAAGTCAAAATTTTCTGCTAGCAAGCTTTTTCTTAGCACAGGTTTTAAAATTTGATTCAACAAATCAGTCTTATAAAAGGAGGTGAAACCACATAAATGCAAATGACTATGACCATAAGGAAAGAAAGTGTAATTCCCTATCATGATTATTAGATGAAACAATTAAGTATGTAAACAACTGTTCAAACAGTATACCTTGTAGCCAATCACTCCAGTACGATTGAAAGATGAAGCTCGAAATTTACTTAAAGGTACACGCTTTCCATATCCACACTCTGACACAAGGAGAAGCCATGGAGCACTTATGTTTTTCCCTCTGATCCAATGTCAGAACAAGATTATGAGAGATAAATAAAATTACGAAGCTCATAAATATAAATCCGTATAAATTAAGGGCAAAAGCTAATAAAGTAGGTAGTTTGAAAAGGAACTACTGGTGTTCTGAGCTCTGTAAAATGTCATGTAGCTTTTGCTGCAGAGAAAATGGTACAATATCCATAGCCGCAACCTTGTCTTCCCCCTTCAATCTCATTGAAATCGATCCCCTTGCCGTTCTACTAGTTTTTCGGAGCTAAACATTTCAAAAAAAAGAGCTCATAAAAAAACAAATTCAACTTTACAATGGCTATTTCTTGTATAGCATGATTACATTTTTCCCTTTAAATGTAAACTATAATTAGTTTAATGTTTATTATACTCAACCACCTATGATTATGAAAACATCCTGCACCTGTACACAAAATACATATATTACTTGTCTAAGCCAACCAATGATCAGTGCGAGCTCAGAGAATGAATATGCACACATAAACACACACTCTTGCATAAACCATATATACATGCTACATATGCGTATAATATATTAATTACAACAATCCCAAACTGCAAGAAGTTTATATTACAAACCATCTCACAGTAACACATAACAAGTTTCCCAATATAAAAAAAGACATATATACAGATATATATACATATATGCTTGCATACAATATAGATGTAGACATGCTCACAAAAGCACATGTGTGCATATACTATATCAATTACATTAACTCTGAAACAAAAGGAGTTTAGATTACAAACCCTGTCACTGTTACTCATAACAACTTTCCCATTTTGGGAACCCACAACAATAATGTCACCCTCAGCACAGCATCTTGCCCATTTAAGCTCGTCCCCAGGCACCTGTTTGATCAATCTCACGCAAATCAGTTAACCATAAAATATTTAGAACCATAACATAGGAAGTGTTGATGCATCCTAGAGGAAAAACTCCTAATCCAATCACTAGAATATACAGACTTATGTCTTGGAGTATACCAGTTGGATTGCTATAATTCCTGAGGATCTGATATGTGAAAACACATCTAAGGAGACTCTCTTAATATATCCATTGGCAGTTAACATCACAAGATACTGATCTTCCCTGAATTCACTGACTGGTACGATAGAAGTTATTTTCTCTTCTGGGGATAGTGATAGTATCTGGTTCATGTCAAAAAAATGAAAATGAGATTCTACATAAATAGACACATTCAACCATACATACTTACATGATACAAATGAAAAAAAGAACAAGAAGATACCCGAACAAGTGGGGTTCCTGTGGCAGTTCGTGAGCACTCTGGTACTCGGAAAGCACGTGCAGCATATACTGTACCCTTGTCACTGCAAAATTAATCCATATGTCTTCTATTATAAATAACATAAATTATTATGACCTCTCAATAAAAATACCAGAAAGTCCTGCACGAAAAAGATTGTACAACAATAGGATCTCTAATATGAAAAGTTACATAGAAATGCAATGGTGTTTTTTCTAGATCCATATCCAATAGAAAGGGGAAAAAAATTCTACTGTCCACAAACATCCAAAATGGTTGAATGTGACTCACAAAATATATTCAGTTATAAAAGGCATTGGACTATACACAATACACCTAGATTTAAATGCTTTTCTGTAAGTTAGATATTTCATATTTGTGCAATTAAAATAATGCTATGGTGGGTAATTATTTGCATGACCATATCCATTTGTTAGACTTGAAGCAACCCTTACTACCTATTTGTATAACTGGTCTAGATAATCGATTTCACTATCATCCTTTTGGTCAATCATAATAGTTTGGGAGATAACTGGCTATCAGTCCCACTTTAACCTCCATCTCTTTTTTCTTATAAATAGCTCGTGGCTATACACAATGTATGACAGTAATGAGGTTGTTATGATTTTGAGAACTCTCAGCATTATCCTTTATCATGGTGAAAAGGCCCAACTAAGATCTCAGAATACTCATAGTGAAATGCCCAGGGATCAGGTTGCCAAACCACACAAGAGGCAGCCAAATACTCCTCCTAGGCCCTCTCCTAACATCAGAGGCCAATATCTAGCAGAAATAGAAATGTCAAACATAAGTACAACACCATACAACGCTTTGGAGCTTTGACTGCCCTCTTAACTAATTAAGTTTTTTTATTCACAAACCACTAAGCATGCTCCTATCACAACCAATGGGGAATAACAGACATTGAGATGACCAGGTGCAAGCAAAGGAGAGAATAAAGGTTGGAAATTTAAAATACCTGGAATTACAGAAAACATCAAACTCAATAATTTGACATTTAATAAAATATTTCCTTTTCTAAGAGAAATTAGGTATAATATGTGCTTAAAGAGTGCATCTGGTAACAAGATCGAGAAACCTTATCCACATACAGCAAATCATGGAATATTCTGTTGTCTATTTAAAAGATCCTATACGACTTAGGATACAGTTACCGACATATTTTATTCATCATGTTCTCAATGCCTTCTAGCCAATCAATTCCTGCTTGTTACATATTCAATTTATAGGTAACTTTGGTTGTTACAGCATTATGGTCATTTCCTGCAACCTCCTTATATCCACCTATACCATCACAAGTCATCGATATGATCGTGTAAGAGACCAGGTGTCTCTCAACCTAAATCTACTGACGGTGAATGCGTTTTTTGTTTGTTTTGTAGTTTTTGATTTTTTTGAAGGGTTTTTGCAATATGTTGAAAGAATGCGATTTTGAAATAAATACAATAAAATTGCATAAATTGAATCTAAATATCAATGAATATAGATCTCAGCTGCAATCGCCTTTATTTCTTCAAATAATAAATCACAATATAGTAAGGTAGGCATGCACATGAAAAAGCAGCTATAAAACGAATTAAAGAACCTGATTACTTTTATTCGCAGCAAATGGCAAACAGCTGATAATTAATGGCTGTATAAAGCACAGATTCCAATCGCCAAATAATGTCAAATAGCTCCCAATGAATATGCGCTCAACGTAGAAGTGAGATCGCCCAAAAAGGCAAGGCGTCTTCTTCTCAAAACCACACGCCACAAGCTATAGCTAGTACGGCCCTTTTCTGCAGCAAATGATATGGTACGGCTGAAGGGAAAATAGCCTAAGAAATGATGGATGAAGCTAGAGTCGTCCTTTCAATTGATTCAATATTATTCTTCAAACCTTTAATTATTTATTCCTCTGTAAGCACAAATATGACTTCTGAATAAAGTCACCCATTGACAATCTTCAACTAATATCTCATAGTCTCAGTATGCCTGATTCTGAAAAGGGAACGTTCTTCAAAATCCAGTGATTCACAAAAACCCTTGTTTCACAAATCCCAATGTTCTCAGAGAGATAATAAGACAAATTAGAGTAATTCATAATGAAGTTCGATTTGCCCTTGACATGAAATATAAGCCTTCTCTCATTAGGTCGACCCAAAAAAGCAAGTTAATGAGCATTTTAAATATTAATAAATTTGCCTCTTCAACTTAGGGAAAATAATTAAATATGGCATCCCTTTTTAATAAATGACTATTGAGTATTTAAGTCATTAATAATTGACCCCTTTAATATAAAGTATAAAATACTTTATATTATTCCATTGATATTTTAATATTTAATTAATTGACTTTATATTATAAAGTCACAACTTAAATATTTCCCATATCATTAAATGCTCTGATATTCACTATCTGCTAACCGGACTGTCAGGCTGGAACGACACTGAACTGACCAACTGAACCAGGTGCCCTGCCAGAAATAAAAACTCCTGCCTGCCTGACTTACTATAAATAGTAAGTACCCAAAAACCACTCTGAAAGTGTCTGCCAAGGCCCAAACTTGAATCAATTGCTAGAGTGATGTTCCCCAGTGCTGGATAACTGCCTCAAGTGATCCTCTAAACACTTATGTCAGCCTACGAGGATCTGAATGATAGGCTAACCTTTGAAATAACTATATTGCCTAGGAAGGGGACATTACAATAATATATATAGTGCTCATAACAGTCATAAAATTAAGTGGTAATTACGAGTTAGTTAATTTTTTTCAAAAGCAGTTGACTTTTAAATCTAATTCAGAACTGAAAATAATTGAAGCACTGCTCCGTCTTTTTCTTCTATATTTTCCAGTGTTTGAGTTCATTCCTCCTTGAGGATATCAAAGCTGAAGGTGGCGAGTCTTGGATTGTGCTTAAAAATTGAAGTCAGAACCTAAAGAAGGAGTTTGACAGAGACAAGGATGGAGCAGATCTGTCTGAGAAACAGAGGAAGACATGTCAACCCAATCATGAAAAAGCCATCATATCCATTACAATCTCCTTTTTACCAAGACAAATAGATTTCCCAAAAACAAAAGTAGGATAATGATGTGTGAAAACACAGATTTCATATCAGTAAGGAAAATTTTGGTAATTTTTTGAGAATAAAGAACTCTAACTGGTGAGAAAACAAAATGTGAGAAAATTCTGAGTTTGATCTATCTGATGCCTGAGAATTTAAATTTAAAGTAACAAGTCTTAAGAATTTTAGACAGAAAAGAATGTTTAGAAATGCATTTGCATTTGATCGAAACAGTTATATTCTGAGACAAGGACTTTTGAAGTGATAGGTTTAAAGCACATTATAGTAAGCATAACCTAACACAAAAGGTTGTCTATTTAGATCAACAAACATTTCTATAGGTGTAATTATGGTTTTAAGATGAGTCAAATATATTTTTGAGCTTTATATTCAATACAAAAGCATGTTCTGAGAGATAATCCAAATTCAAATTCTGTTTTTTAATGCTTTGAGATTTCCAGGGGATAATTTTTTTTGCCATGTATCTGGATAAAGCCATGTTAAATCCTTTTTCTACCAACAACTTGAGCCTACCTTCTAGACCCTTATTCAACAATATTTGGACTTTGCACTAGAAAAAAACTTGACAACAAAAACATTCAAATAATCTCTTCCTCATCGAACCTCAAAAGTTTAATGGGGGATAGTAAAATATTTGGAAAAGTAGGATGAAAGCTATTTTTAAATTTAGAGGTTTAATTGGTGTATAGAACATAATTTGCTGAAAGGGAAGGATTGCTTGAACAAATTGAATTAGATCTGGATAATTAAATTAAAATAGAGGTTTCCATACTCTCGAAACCCTTGGTTACTGATGAAATATTTCCAAGAATTTAATATTGAAATTGCAACAGATGTCTGGTTTAGGTTAAAATAAAGATACCAGACTTTGGATACAAGGAGTCCCTTTAACTTCAAAAATTTGTTACTCTCTCTAACTGTAACAGGGACAATTGCTCAGCAACATTTGCTAAACATCAAAAATGCCAGGGACAACTGGCCACCATTGATAGGAAAGCAGAAGAGGATCTGACTCTGACTACACTTAGAAGTCTCAATTTCTCAATTTTAAAACTTTGTTAAAACTCGTAATCAAACTTATGAGGATAACACTAAAACTCCTAGCATGTGTTTGTGCTTGGCCAATAGCACAAAAGAGATCTGAGAGTCAAGAAGCACTAGAGTACTAAGCAGAAATCACGTACAGCCATTTATGTCATGTCCCTTATCCCCTACGGCCAACCCCAACACTTTGTTTCTGAAATTTTGGAATAGAAATTGACTCAAATTATTACACAAGTAAATCAGTTTTATCATCAACCAATTGCAGAATACCTTGTAAGGATGATATAGAATGCTGATACAAGTCTGATATCACTCTATGCTGTTCATAGCTTGGTCTAATCATGTCTGCTACAAAATAAAAACACTCAATCAACACTCCAAAAAGCTGAGACAACAACCCTAAACGGAAAATCCACTAAAAGGACACTACAAACTGCTGCAAAACACCCCCAAACCACTGAGAAAAATCTTATAACAGACTGGCAGTCACATTGAAACATGTACAGGTCTGAAACAGGTGTAAATAAATGCTGGTACAGCAAATGCAGCTAATACATGACAACACTACTGTAATATGCAACCCGGTTTGCACTTGTTTTTTTCTATTTTATTTTTTGATGATTGTTTTTGTGTCTTAAGAAGATGATATTTGAATGCTATGAAATAGTAATAAAGTGCAGAAACTAAAGAACTTGTAGTAGATATTGCAATAATATTTTAACTCAAAAACTGAACATTACATAGAGGGTTTGCAGCTGAAAATTCCAGATTTTTCTACAAGCTTAAATACTTAGTTTTTCAGCAAAATACTGACAACCCATTTCATAAAATATCCCCTATTATCTAAATCAACAATACTCATAAAATTTGGGAGTTGCAAATTTGGAACTCACAGGAGAAATATACTTTGAAACCCTCTAAAATCAACGCCACAGTCAAAGAATAGCTAGAAAAACACTTTGTAGCCTGCTGTCCACAAATTGAGAGATAGATGCCACCAAATGGAGGTAGAAGAGTATCAAACCCTGGGCGACTTTGCTGCTCAAGCTCCCACATCCAAGTTGGGAATGGTACGGCCCAAGGACAAGCTGGAAATGCAAGATAAATCTGCCAATCTGTCTCAAACCCAACGCCTAACCCTTCTTCACTCAGCCATTTCTTCGTATGCCATATGGATCACCAAATAATGACTGCAAATGCAATGAAAAGGAGGTACAACCTGTCTTGGAAAGGGGTGACCAGCAAGAAGAAGAATTTTCTGATTTGCAAACACTTCACAATCTTGCTAACCCAAAAACTCCAAAGATTCAAAACTGAAAACCCTATAAAAATTCCACAATAAAGCTCAAGAGTGATTCCTAAATCACATTCACCACCAATCCCCAAGATTGGATCTCTCACCAACGTCGGAGATGTTGCCTTTGAGGGATTACGTCCCCACAAAGCCTACTGAAGAAAGCTCCTCCAACAATAGAAGTATTCTGATATCCAAATCAACCTGAATGAATGAATTTCTCAAATAGAGCCCTTTTTATAACATGACAAAACCCTACACCCCCTTTTGGCATTTCACTTTTTAAAAATATTTAAACTTTATTTTTAACTCCTCAATGTAACGCCCAAAAAATATAAAAGGTCCATAACTTTTAAATTTAAATATTTCACTTTATAATATTTCCTTATAACTCTCCAACTTTACTTTATAATTGAACTCCTTATTTCCCCTTAAAAAGTGACTTTATTAAATATTTAACATTCTCCAACTTAAGTCACTTTAACACCATTAATTAATTAATTTAAGTTGTCTTCTTAATTTAATTTTATTCGACAACTTAAAAATTAATTATTTAATTATATGCTGACATTATAAAAATTGGGAACATTGTAGTCCACCCTTCCAAAATATTGCTTGTCCTCAAGCAATGCCAGCACAACCACAAAGCCTCCTAACTATAACTAAACCAGCTATAATTCTAGGATCCCAAACCAATCTCCTGAACTAACAACCACCAAGTTGCCGTTGCGCCACCCTAATAAAAATCATCGACTCATAATGTCCACTCTGAACTCCTCTCTCCAACAATCCCAAAAAGTAGACATCACCAACATCCAAAATGAGATACCTATGTGGGCTGGAATTTGTATCATGAAAAATCTCCTGCCAAGGCGCCTCAATGTGATCCCTATTTGAAATCCCACTACCTAACTTGTTCTTGGGCAACAAGAAATACAATCTGCTCAACTCCAAAGCATAACCCTCAGTATATCTCCTCACAGTGTCTTGGGAGTGATGCCAATCAGCCCCTAACTGGAAGCCGATAACAATAGTATCATCCTTGAAAGCATACATCCTGACAATGCCATCCCGATAGACTGATAATTCCTCACCGACACACAATCTCCAAGTGTTAACATGCTCATATCAAGCACCTCAACTCATCCAATCGACAACAATCATCACACTAATATCTGTAGGTAAATAAAATAACATCCTAAACCGACAGTAGTAATCATCCCTCATACTGGTGGAAGCTAGCAATAGCTGCTCTAACTCTGTGAATCCTCCCATAACCTGCTGCTAAGATGCCCATGTGTATTCGAAGTCACTCTGCCCATAAACTGTTGTTGCCATCATCAACGAGGAAATGCTAGGGCAACAGCTGTCACAAATCATTACCCCTAAAAACAACAACTCCAATCCTAAATCAACATCACACCCCTGGTGACTGTACCTGGATCCCAAATCCTATGATTATCTCCAATCATTCTCACACACACAACCTAATGGCTGCTGCAACAAATGATGACAATCCTATGAAGTTTGAAAATTAGATGTATAACCATCTCGGAATTGCCACGACTGCCATAATTTGGTGATCCCTTATCAACACTCAACCTCTGAGGGTTAGAGTGACAATCCAATGTGTTGGAAATGTTGTCATTGATGTCAAAGGCATTGGATAAGTTTGTTGAACATATTATCATTGATGTCAAAGATATATATGAGATTGTTGTTGTCATATAAGATTAATTTGTGTATGACAATGACATGAAGAAAAATGAAGAACTCTTTGTTAAGCAAATTAAAAAGTAAAAAGGTTAGGATGACAGCGTCTAGTTTTAAGTATGAGAACAGATATAAAGCACAATAGTAAGTAGAAGCGCCTAGATTTAAGTATGAATAGATATAAAGCACAATAGTAAGTAGAAGTGCCCAGATCAAAGCTAAACATCATCTACAGATGGAAGTCGATATGAGGATATCATTTTGAAATCATTAAGATTATTAAAAATCTCTCTCAAAAAGAAGATACGACTACAAAGAGATATGCGGATGATCAAATTACTTCTAATCATACTTGAAGAACTCGAATGAATGCTGAGATCAATATTCACGTTTAAAGTTTTCAGTTTGAATTCTTGTATGTTAACTACAGAACACGAACATGGTATGAACACAAGTTGAAGAATCTCGATCATGAGTTAAAGAGTTTCAGATCAGATCAAAACATGAATCAGTTCAGATCAATATATATAATACAGTTTTTTTAAGATCGATATATATACAGAAATTCCGTTTCTATCCAAATCGAGTTAAGAAGGAAGCCTTAGCAAGAACATTAAAAGAACGATTAAAAGCAGACAGTTTTTCAAATGGACGCACAAAACATATATGCGCATCAAGAACGTATCAGATTCACATCAAAAATCAAATACGTATCAAAGTCTTAACATAGATTTGTCAAAACAAGATAATGATAGTTTTGCTTATATAACCGATATGTTAAGAATAAAAAAGCAAGGGACACGTCTCCACTTAAAGCTAGTGGTGTGATAGAAGGATGTGAATCGAGTCTTTTGTCTTTTTGTGAAAAGACGTATGCAATTTGGTTTCTTTATGATTAAACAAAGATTGGTTAACAAGGTGTGTTTCTAAGAGCTATACTCTTTGGCGCTTGAAAGGACGTATCTGCTGTAAATTAAATGATGCGACTGTTAAAAAGGGTTTTGAAAGAAATCTGAAGTATAGTCATTGATGCATAAACAAAAATTAAGGAAGAGTAATTAAGATAATCACACAATGAAAAGGTATGAATGAGAATTGAAAAAATAGAGTCATGTTGCTTCATCAAAGTGTTGCAATTCGTGATCAAGTTATATATTCACTTTGAAATCAAGTGTGAAAGGTGTGGTTGTGTAAGTGGGTAGTCTAAGTTTGAAGTCCCATCTTCTTGTGTGGGCTAAGTGTGAGATCATTCATCACCAAGGCAGATTGGAGGATAGGGATAGTGCAGGTCAGATTGAAGGCATCTTGCAACCATCAAGTCAAGGTTGGTGCCTACTAAATAATCAAGAGGTTTGGGTGTCCCTTGTAGGTTGCAGCCTACTAAATCATCTTCTTTGTAAAACAAGTAGGTTGGTGCCTACTTCCACTTGTAAAAATCTTTTGAAGTTTTCAATAAATTTATGTCAACTTGTGTAAATTGATTCATATCAAAAGGTTGATGTTGATAAGAGTTTAAGTTCGTTTAGAAGGTTGTAAAAGTTGATTGTAATAAGATTGAAAAGATTGAGAATTGAAAGTTTGATTGATTTACTGATTCACCCCCCCCCTCTCAGTAAATCTCTGTGCTCTTCACAATGCACACAAGCCCATGCAATCAATTGTATTCTTCAACACAAAGTTCGATAAATCTATATACGACGGTATAGAACAGCCACAATTCATCCAAGAGTAAGACAAGTCCCCTTACACCAAATCCGAAAAATCCTCCTACTTGCTGCAAATTGATAAAGTTATACCAACTTAGCAAACTAGGAATATAATACTCTCGAGCATTGACTACAAAGGAATGATGAACAACATTTTTGAGATTAGGAATCCTCAATGTTTCAATTGATAGCCCTCTCAAGGGAGTGTCTTCCAAAGTGAAAAAAGGTGGTATCTTCATAAAGCAAGAATTATCAAATCCATTTTGAAAAGTCAATCTTTTTGTGTACCTTGGATCCATCCACATTATCACATTCTTGTCTATGATATCTTGAGTGTCAACATGAATAAGCTCCTTAAAAAAATCACCTACTTGAGACTTGTCTATCCTTGTGATTATCAAATTCATGCACAGACAATAGACTATTGTTAACACTCATAAAATTCACATATTCTTCATCATTTTCAATGATGTCTTCATAAGTTTCATGTATACCTTCTTCCAATCTTGAATGTTCATCATTACCTGTTGATCCCTAAAGTGTAGTATGCTGAAAACTGCCTTCAATATCTATTGTATCTGCTATATCATAGCTGCATTTTGTACCTGTGTGAGAACATTGATCCCCAAAATTCAAGAACTCAAATTCTTGACATAGATTCCAATCTCTATCAACATCCTAAATCTCTCCAATATTAGGAATACTTGAATCATTATACAATGTTTCACATCTATGACATTCCTCAATCCCTTCAACTAATTTCTTAGTCTCCATTGACCTTGTTCCATTTACATGCTCCTTGGGTGTGGCTGCACTAGAACTAGGATTTTTTGCTTTGTATAATGAAAAGTGAGTCATACTTAATTGTAAGCAAAGATCATCAGCTTCTTTTTATTTGTCTTCAACATATTGGAAAACAAGATCCTTATCCATAAGCAATTGCAAGTAATCTGATTTCATCATTTCCAAAGCCTTTTTGATAGAGTACAAGTGGGTATGAGTGACTCCACTTGCAAATCCCTTTCGCCTCTCCTCAATTTGAGCTTCCCAAATGAGTTCTTCAATGTATTTATGAGTGTCATTTGCCCTTCTTAACACTTGCACCACTTTCTCATCTATAACCACAAGTTGGTCCTTCAAATCTTGCAACACTAAAGGTCTTTGATCAAGCTCATCAATGTGCCTTGGGCTGCCACACAATAAATTTTCTGATTTTCTATCATTTGTAGGAACCATATCATCATCAAACTCAGTTTTTTTATGAGTTGATACCTTGCAATCCTCATGCAAAAATGATGGGACAGCGTTATGTTCTAACACATTATCTTCAAAAGTCTTTGTCTCCTCTCCACAAAACTTATCAATTACAATCTCTACATCACCAACATAGAGACTTTTGTAGACCTCACTTGTAGAAGCATCAAGTGATTCTTTTTTCTCAATGTCCATGGTATTATTCTGCTGCAAGAAACCATTATGAGAATCATTCCTTTGATTTCTTGTCCCTATCTCCTCATTTTCTGATTTATCTTCAATATCACAGCTCTCGACATCAGCTACCTTTATCATATCCTCATTGCTCAATTCATATTTTGAAGTTTGAACAGCACTAAGCTCAGAAGTATTTTCTTCCACTGTTAGAATTTTCTTTTCAATCATTTGTTCCTCATTAACCAAGTAGGGTTTCAGCTTCCCCTCACATTGTTCAAAAACTTTGTAAACTAATCTATATGTAGCTGAGGTAGTGTCCTCTTTTTGCTTCAGCACATCCAATAGCAAAGTTATGATAGGCTGGAAAACAACATCAAACTCATTAATAACCAAAATCATAAATGTTTGCATGCCTGCAATAACATTTGTCAACATGATATTCTCTTATTGTAGCAAAGAAATGGTGAAACATTTGGTGAATCAAATTATCCAATCCCAAGTCTAACATGATGTTTCCTAATCTGAGTTTTGCAAATGTTTCAAGTATGGCAACCTTTCTAGAAAAATGAGAACATTTGATATCATCTAAATCCTGGAAACTGCCCACTAACAGTTGAATTATCTTTTTCATTCTATTATCATCACAAGGAGCTTTAGGTGCTGAAATTCTCATGAATTCACTCAAATATGAAGTAACCATGAGCCTTATCTCTTTATCATGATGTCCCATAAGCACTGGCTTAACCAAAGAGTGCACCAATGGAGTCATAGCTTGACGCATCGACTAAGAAGGTAATTGATCAACCTTATATAGAAAATTTTTTGCCTCCTCCAATGTGTTGAAAAGAACTTCTTTTGATAGAAGTAAGTGTTCTAATTTTCTTACCTGCAAGTTTTAGCTTCTCTTGAAAGATTCTAGTAGCCTCCTGTTTTTTCCATCATTTATTCCATCTCTTTTCGAAATCAACCTTATTTTGCTTCATTCACTCAAGCAAAGTGTTCATTTGTTCACTCAAAGAAGCCATGATACCCAACTAAGACTCTAAAATTATTTGAATAACACAACCCAACAGACTAGCAGGGTCTTCCGCTCTGATACCATTGTAAATATGCAGACCGGTTTGAACTTGTTTTTTTAATTTTATTTTTTGATGGCTGTTTTTGTGTTTTCGGGAGATGATATTTGAAAGCTATGAAATAGTAATAAAGTGTAGAAACTAAAGAACTTGTAGTAGATATTGCAATAATATTTTAACTCAAAAACTAAACATTACATTGAGGGTTTACGACTGAAAATTCCAGAATTTTCTACAAGCTTAAATACTTAGTTTTTTAGCAAAATACTAACAATCCAATTCATAAAATATCCCCTATTATCTAAATCAACAATACCCAAAAAATTTGGGAGTTACAAATTTGGAACTCACACGAGAAATATACATTGAAACCCTTTCAAATGGACACCATTGTCAAAGAATAGCTGGAAAAACACTTTGTAGCCTGTTGTCCACAAATTGAGAGAAAGATGCCACCAAATGGAGGTAGAACGAGTATCAAACACTAGGCAACTTTGCTGCTCAAGCTCCCACGTCCAAGCTGGGAATGGTATGGCTTAAGGACAAGTTGGAAATGCAAGATAAATCTACTGATCTGCCTCAAACCCAACACCTAACCTATAATGTCCCCATTTTTAGCACTACGCTTTCCAGTGATTGTTAGCCTATCCCCAGATGCCCGTAGGCCAGTCAGATGCAGAATTAGGGTTTCCAACTGTTTGGAAGTCTCTTTTGTGGATTCAGGGGATTGCATTTTGGAGTCGTGCAGTTTAGTTTATGGATTCTTTCTAGGTTTTCAAAAAGTTTTGAAGAGATGTGACATGCATTTCAATTAGGAGTTTGCATGCAGGATTGGTTTTTGGATTCCTTTTGTGTTTTCAAAGAGCTTCGCAATGGTATGACATGCACCTGCATCTGGTAACCTTTCCCAGACTTACTACTTTTAGTAAGTTGCGACAACTACCTGGTTTGTGCTCAAAATGCATTTGGAGTCACTATTTTTAGCAGTATGCTATTTTTGGTAAGTGTTATTTCTGGTAGTGGTTCTGATAGCAGCTCAACATTGAGTTACTATTTCTGGCAATGGTGGCAATTGCGGTGGTTGGCATTTTTCTATTTTTAACAATGGCCAGTTTATGATGTTTGCCATCTTCAGTTGGTCGCAGTACTCTTCAGTGGTCCTCAGTTTTGCTTTGGTTGGCGTATGGTGAGCACTTACGATTTTTTGCAATGCTATTTATAGTAAGTCATTCTTCGAGGAGTTGGTCTCAAGCCTTTGTGTGCACAGCAATATTATTTCTCATATGGTCTAGAGAGCCTAAGGTTCAAGTATTTGATAATTGTTTTTATTCAGTCACTTAAGCTGTCAAATAAATAATTTTATAAACTTAAGTGAAAGGGGGTGAGTGGTCATTAAAATTGTACCTTGAGCCTAGACAAACAACTTCAAGTTGTTTTTAAAGATTTATTAATATTGTATCTCCCCTTGTGTGGACGCCTATTGGAAAAATAAATTAAAATGTTTCAATTTTTTCATAAGGCTCAAGAAGGGCATTGGTTTCTAGGAAGAATTTGAGAAGCTTTTGAAGTCCAATCGCCCTAGCTTCTTTATATTCTTATCTTGGCTCTCATTTGGACATCTTCACTTTGGCAAAATAACAGAATGTTGCTAGATTTCTTCCAGATTGCTTGGGTTGCGAACTGAGCACGGAAACCCTCTTCGTATGGGCTGATTGTGGTGGTGAAATATCCACCCTAGTCAGATTGTGAGTGATTCTACAGCATGGATCATATAGAGCTTCACAGAGTTCGATTTTTGCTGCTTGAAAATGAAGTTTTTCCAAGTATTTTGAGGAGTTTTTTGGTGTGTTTGATGCTTTCAGTTTGGTGTGATTTAATGAAGGTTTTTGTGTAATTTTCATCAATTTCTGGGCACTTCGGTTTTGGACCTGAACCTGGTGTTTTGCTCATATCTCACTAAGGGTTTGGAGTTTCAAACTGGTATTGTTTCATTGGAAGACTCGTCTCCAGCCGATTATTTCAAGTACAAGTTTGCAATTTTTGGATGAGATTTGAATTTATTACAGAGGATCGACCTTTTAAGGAAAACGCCCCAATCACAACATAAACCCCAGTTTATGACCAGCAAAGGTGTGCTTTCTATTGTTTAATGTTGGTGACTGAATTTAGTGGCTTGGACGTTGGAGAAAAGAGGAGTTTGGTTGCTAAGACCATGAAGATGATCAATGCCCAATATTAGAACTTCATTGCTGCTGATACAAGTCATTACCAAGTCTGCAATCTTCTATATCAAGTCTGATATCTCCATGTAATAATCTGATTACAAACTGAAAATGAATGTTTATGATATTTGTTGCAATCTCCATTTAAAAGCATTGTTCTCTAGAGTTTCTTGTTCATTGCGATCACTTCATATGCTATATACATTTGTAAACACATGTGAAACAAACTCAAACAATTCATTGAACAAAGCAAACCAGCAAACAAGTGTTTTCAAAAAAAAAATCAGGGGTGTATGTTACAGTGGTATCAGAGCCATTCTTCCTGCCATCCTATGTGGTCATAAGAAAATCAGCACTATTAATTCTATGAGTGCAAGAGAACAAAGATACATATAGAGGGTGATGACTACAGAGAAGTCTCTACCTGAGTTGATACAGAAACTGACCACGCTAATGAGGGATCCTGACATAAAAGGGGCATACTCAAGGATTGTTGCTAGATCTAAAAGTCAGGATGGAAAAGTGCACATGACACATCAAGATGACCGTGAGATCGAAGAAGATACCTTGACTTATGAGGAGAGTGTGGTAGAGCCCCAAAACAGTCCTCTAGACTTGCATGTGGTTGGTGGCGATGAAGATCAGTTTGGCAATAAGAACAAAACAGCGATTTTGAATCCTAATTTGGATTCATCTAATCAAGGCCTTGAGACTAATGACTTCACAAAAGATGTTAGTAGAACTAATGTGTGGTTTGAGTTCACTAAAGAAGAGCATGTTAAAGAAAATTTGGGTGGCATCATTGAACCAGCTTATGACCATTACCATAGTGATGATGTTGGTGATGATTCCAATGTGTTTGTGGAAGATTTGGTGATCAACGGTTCTCCTCTTGTTGCTGACCCAACTTTCCAAAAGATTACACATGAAGAATTTATGATTAGCGATCAAGAAGACCTCTTTGGTATGCATGTGACTACTAAGGATGAGAGCAGAAAAATACCTATAGATGATGGGTTCATTAAAGGAAGAAATGATAGAGTTTTCCAAACAGCTACCACTGATGATTCTTTACTTCATTACAGTGTTGGTGACATGGGTAGTCTTGGGTTTGATTATCAAACTAAGCCCTTGGAGAGAGATACTCATAAAGATATCAGTTTACGTGAATTGGGAGGTGACTTATTCAATGAGTCAAGACTTGAAGAGGAGTATGATGAGCACTTTCCTTTTGATCAGAACAATCAGCCCCTTAGCACTTGGGATCCGGGTGTGATGGCACCTAAGGATGACAAAGAACCTATGTGGGATGAATTTCCCTTTGATCGTGATGATGTTCAAAATTCAGATTACAATGCAAGCTACGAGATTTCCATTGGAGGAGATGAAGTCTTCGGTGAAGAAGCTTACTTGGCAAAGCCCTGTGATAACCTCTTTGAGATGGATGCCGCCACTAACGAAGAGTATGTTGCTACTGAAGCTTTCAGAACAGCGATCACTAATGATTCATTGATCAAATTTGGGGCTGCCTTCTCGTTTGATCAAAGTGACAGTGAGGTGGAAGCAAATTTAGAAGTCTATGAGGCTCCTAATATTCAAGAGTTTGATGGTGTTCTTGAGCAGAAATCAGATTTATTAGTGCACGGAGCTGATCATCATCTAGCTATTGAGCAATATCATCACATGGATGGTGTGGAGTGTGAGACAAGGGACAACCAAGGGGTCGTTGAAAACAAGGATGGTAATTATGATTGTTAGCAAAGGCTCGAAGAACTAGTGGAGTTTGATCCTATTTAAGATATTGAGCATCTTCAACTTGTTAGTGGTAAAAGGCAAGAGTCTTGAGCAGCTATGAGGGCATCAATGATAAGAAACAGAGTTCTGATTTTTACTTACAGCCTATAAGCAGTACACCACCTTTGCATACTTATGGATGGAAAGATCAATTCATGGTATCCGTTGAAGATGAAGTGCAATCTCTATCCAGATTTCACCGCACACATAGTTTGATTGAAGAACTCTTATGGAAGGTTCAGATTGAGGAGAAACGGAATGGAGTTAGGGATGGAGTCACAGTCCCTAAGTTCCAACTTGTTAAAAATTCTTTGGAGACTATGAAATCAGAATATTTACAATTCATTAGAGATCGAGATTATGCCTTTGAAATTGCAAAGAAGACCATTGGTGCTTTCCAAGGAAATGAAAGAAAGGTTGATGAGCTTACTCTTGGGCTTGAGTCAACAAAAGATATGTTAGAAAATACTCAACTGGCATTAATGGAGGTAGAAGAGCAGCTAGCTGATTTCAAACTTCTCAGGGAACAAGAGAATGCACAAAGAGTTGAAGAAATCAAACACGTAATTAAAGAGTTTGATAGTCTATAAGAAGAGTTTGACTTGGGGAATTTTCCAAGAAAATGAGAAGTTGTATGTGCAGATTTGGACCGGCAACTTGGGCTTGAACGTGAGAAAGGAAAATATTTTCATATCATGGATAATCCTCTCCTTGAAGTAAGTGCCAAGGTAACTTATGATAATCCCCTCTTTAAGATGGAAGATGAAGCATCAAGTGACAATAGCAAGAAATGGGATCTTGATGAAGTTTCCAAACGCAAAATGGAACATGGATTTCAATTTATTGATGATTTGCAAGCAAATCATGCAGGAGATCCGATCCTTGCAATTGATAAACTTCCAAAAATTTTGCTTGATCCAGAATGCTTAAATTGGATTGGGGATGTAGTTTTCATATGGGAAGCGTTGAATCATGGTGACTTCCACGATTTAGACATTAAGATGTTCACAAGACAAGTCTTGGTAGTTACTGGTATTTACATTACAGCAGCAAGGAGAAATGGTTTCCAACTTGTTACTCATGAAGTAAGGGAGAAACAAGGGCCAAAACAGATTGTTTACATGCTTGACAATCCCTCCATTGCGTTGAGTGTTGCTTTAGCTCATACTAGCCATTTTTGGGAGTTGGATTTGATGACAACAATTGTTCCATCCTCCATTGTTGTCAAAGCTTTCATGGTTAGGCTTCATGGGTTCATGAGAGAAAACACTAATTCCTTGAGAGTGCATTTGGTTTTGATGGACACTTTGAGACGTGTTGTGTACTTTTTCTAGTGTGTTGGGAATCATTCATGGTTGGGTATCCTTGTTTGGCATCCTCGGCATGGTATGAAAAAACTTATTGGGGATGGTTGGAAGGATCCTTGGAGGGATAAGGATCAAAACTTCGGAATTAGCGGTGTTGTTACCTTCCTCACCAGCCACCTAATGGCCCCATTTGTTCTTCAACAAATGGATTGGAGAGAAATTTTAAGTGTGGATTGGAGAGATGAACGGATGGTTACTCTTGGGAATGATCCTTGGCTTAGACAGGGGAAGATTTTGAGACACGGACTTGCTGATTGGTGATAGACCAGCCACCTTACGTGGGGAGTTACTCTCGTTCAAGAGAGCTTGTTCATCAATTCTTGTCAAATAGGTTGAACATAGCAGTTGGAGATTTCTTGGGTGTGTTTTCCAGCCACTTATGAGATGATTGAGTGCAACAAGATGCTCATTTCACATGTTCATACTTGGGAATTCTTATGGCACTGCTATTATCCCCTGTGTAGAGTGTATTGTATTTCGCTGACCTCAGCTTTGAACAGCAGTGATTATTTATTTCTACAAACCTTTCCTACTCTCTGAGTTCATCTTATGGAGGTTTGTGATGCAAATTTTGATAGTTTTCTCACAATATTGGTCTGCAACAGTGAACCCCCACATGCTTTGGTTCATCGTTCTAAGGGTCTTGGAGTGGGAACTATAAGAGTTTTTATAAGTCTCCATGGTTGTATCAAAATAATTCAGACTAGGCATAGTAGATAAATATGGAGTAATGGGGATGATTTTGTTGAGCTCTTGCAAAGGATTGTTTTCCTCTTTGCAAGGAGGTTTGGAGAAGTCACATATGTAGTCATGGCTCTATCAGATACCATATGGAGATGTGATGAGGAGTTTGATTTTGAGTTGAGTAAATCATCTTTCCTATTGCCCAGGTTAATGATAGACCGTCGCATTGTTGATATTGATTACTCAAAGTCTTTTGGGCATGAGATGTTGCATGGTATTGATTTCAGTCCTTCCAGTTTCTTCAGCTTGAGTTTCATGGATGGTAACATTTTGGGGTTACAAGCGAGGTCAGTGCCATTTTGGCACAATGGTTTCGCTTATGTGATCAGAGTGGTGCAACATCGACATGGTGGGTTCTTCCTGAGATGGACATGGGACCTTGGGATCCTACTTGTTTGGGTGTGGAACAGTTTAAATTTTTCTAGAGTTGTGGTGGCATTGCTTGAGGACCAGCAATTTTGGGAAGGTCGGACTGTAATGTCCCCATTTTTAGCACTACGCTTTCCAGTGACTGTTAGCCTATCCCCAAATGCCCGTAGGCTAATCAGATGCAAAATTAGGGTTTCCAGCTGTTTGGAAGTCTCTTTTGTGGATTCAGGGGATTGCATGTTGGAGTTTTGCAATTTAGTTTATGGATTCTTTCTGGGTTTTCAAAAAGTTTCGAAGAGATGTGACATGCATTTAATGAGTGACATGCATTTCAATCAGGAGTTTGCATGCAGGATTGATTTCACAATGGTATGACATGCATCTGCATCCGACAACCTTTCTCGGACTTACTATTTTTAGTAAGTTGTGACGGCTGCCCGGTTTGTGCTCAAAATGCATTTGGAGTCACTATTTTTAGCAATATGCTATTTTTGGTAAGTGTTATTTATGATAGCAGTTCAACACTGAGTTACTATTTCTGGCAATCGTGGCAATTCTGGTGGTTGGCATCATTCTATTTTTAGCAATGGCCAGTTTATGATGTTTGTTATCTTTAGTTGGTCCCAGTACTCTTCACTGTTCCTCAGTTTTGCTCTGATTAGCGTATGGTGAGCACTTACTATTTTTAGCAATGCTATTTATAGTAAGTCATTCTTGGGGAGTTGGTCTGAGGCCTTTATGTGCACAGCAATATTATTTCTCATATGGTCTGGAGAGCCTAAGGTTGAAGTATTTAATAATTGTTTTTATTCAGTCACTTAAGTTGTTAAATAAATAATTTTATAAACTTAAGTGAAAGGGGGTGAGTGGTCATTAAATTGTACCTTGAGCCTAGACAAACAACTTAAAGTTGTTTTTAAAGATTTATTAATATTATATCTCCCCTTGTGTGGACGCCTATGGGAAAAATAAATTAAAATGTTTTAATTTTTTCAAAAGACTCAAGAAGGGCGTTGGTTTCTAGGAAGAATTTGAGAAGCTTTTGAAGTCCAGTGGCCCTAGCTTCTATATATTCTTATCTTGGCTCTCATTTGGACATCTACACTTTGGCAACATAACAGAATGTTGTTGGATTTCTTCCAGATTGCTTGGGTTGCGAAATGAGGACGGAAACCCTCTTCGTATGGGCTGATTTCGGTGGTGAAATATCCACCCTAGTCAGATTGTGAGTGATTCTACAGCAAGGATTAGATAGAGCTTCACAGAGTTCGATTTTTGGTGTTTGAAAATGAAATTTTTCCAAATATTTTGAGGAGTTTTTTAGTGTGTTTGCTTGCTCTTACTTTGGTGTGATTTAATGAAGGTTTTGGTGTGATTTTCATCAATTTATGGGCACTTTGGTTTTGGACCTGAACCTGGTTTTCTGCTAATATCTCATGACAAGATGAACACCAATATCACGTGGAAAGCCCTTTCATGTAAAAAACCACGTCAGAAATATTTATTTTATTAACTTCAAATGGGCACCAACCCAGGAGACTACAATCTCCAGAGTACAAAAGTGAGCACCAAGTCACTAGAAGCACCAACTTCCAACATCTAAAGTACCAACTCATTGAGGATTATCACAACATTGCAACTCTGACTTCAAGTGCAATCTACACATCAACTCGATCCTTTCACTGTCATTTAACATTCTTCATAACTTTTTGATACTCAAAACAGAATTAAAGACTTCTCCAATTCGAATCCATCCACACGTCAATGCAAGAACGAATATAACACTTATACAACACTCCACTCACTCGATTCCACTAAAGAAGAATGTAAAAATTGTAAATGTAATCACTTAGTTGGAGCATAAAATAACCCACACTAATCCTCTCATATTTTTCAGGCAATGCCATCAAATCGATAACCACAACACTTAGAAATCTTCAACCTTACGCTAAAGTAACATGAAGGAATAACTCTGCTAAATCTTAACACAAAATACCCTAATTTTTCTGAACATTAACAAATGCAAGGTCTGCAATATCCTTCAAATTCTACAGCATACCTAGACACTTTCATATCCTTGAAATGCATCACCAACAACAAACACATTTGCAACTCTTGAATAACCACACGGAGGCTCAAATTAATTCATGCAGCTCATACACTATACAACCCAAATGATAGCGATTACATTTGAAAAGACATCCTCAACATTTCAAACTCTTTTCAACTATGTTGACTTCACATATACGCCTAAGAAAGAACTTCGGCGGCTTCACTACTTACATCCCAAGCCAAGTTAAATGGAGTGATGCATTTGAAAGGCCACGTCCCTCAACTAAAATAACTCACAGCCATCTTCATCCACGAACACCCACGCACTTCACTCAGCCCTCTCAATATGCAGCCCATGTCAAAGACAAGTAGAAATTGATGCATTGAAAACCAAGTCCTTAGCAGAGCTCATGCAGCTAGCGACTTCCATTACACAACTAGTATAAACTCCACGGGTTAACCATTATGCAGCCCATGAAGGCACAAAGATATCTTGAGGAGGGAGAGGGTGGGGAAGTGAATCGATTATATCTGGGCACCCTTTACAACCTTTATCAACTTCCAATTCTAACACAAAATCAACTATGCAAGAATATCACAATATGAACAAGTTGGCACCAATATTTTACGTGGAAACCCTTACGGGATAAAACCACGGTAAAAATAATGTACTTTATGAATTATATAAACTTTTACAATGAATGTAGGCACCAACCTACTTGAATCACCAAATATATAGTTTAGTAAGCACCAACCTACAAAGAGCACCAACCCTTAATTCTGATTTAGTTGGTGTAGAAATCCCTGTTCTCACTGTTTTTCTGAAACTGTCTGTTTGCTTATTTTTGAACGTTTTTATTGAATAAACCATTGAAGTGCGATTTTGAAAGAAATTGCATATAAATTTAAATAAAATAATACAACTCTGGAAACAACATAATCTATTTCAAATACTGATGCCAGACTATTATTTAATCTTCTGCAATGATTACAAATAAGATCCGATAACATGCAACTAAAAAGGCAACGATATTTTGATGAAAACCTGATTATTGCAGCAAGCTGAAAGAAAACTCTGTGAACGTTCTGTGATAACTTCTGAATGAAGATATCTCTCTGAATGCAATAGATCAGCTGATATTTCACAGCCTCTGAACTGCAACACTGAAGATGGCTCGTTCTCCAATGCCTGTAGACAACTGAAACCCTTGGCTTCGTTCTCCGGAAGAAGACTTGATCAAAAATCAATTTCATAACATAATGAGCTCAAATCCCAATGAAACCCTTATATCTCCTCAAGAGTTCGAATTTTCTCAATTAGGTTTCATTTAAATAAATTCGAACTTTTCTTTTTTTAATTTTTCAATAGTTTTCGAAAGCACTTTTAATTATAAAATATAATTAAAAGTGGCCCCTTCAATGATGGGCGACCCCTTCAGCAAAAATCACTTAAGTTATAATATTTAAAATATTATAACTTTATAACATAAGCTCCAAATAATTAATATTTAATTAAATCAATTAAATATTAATATCTCTCTCAATATATGCCCAATGCACGAACCGTCTGAGGCTAACGAAGAAGGAAGTGATTCTGCACGTGACCAGACCATACTTGCTAAAAATAGCAGGGGTGCGCTAAGTGCTAAAAACTGCTAAAAATAGCAATCGGAGCAAATAGTGTCGAGACGAGCCCGAACGGAAAGCCAACTGATAACAATCTGACAACTGAAGCCAAGCCAAGCTCCCTCAAGACCCTCTATCCATCCTGCTCGGCCTATGAAGTGCGCGCATAATAAACTAAATCCACCAACTTCCGATGCCATAAATTAGGGGACATTACGGTAGGCACCAACCTACAAGGAGCATCAACCCCTAATGCTGATTTAGTAGGCACCAACCTACAAGGAGACCAACTCCCCCGCTTAAAAGTAACCTAGAAAACCTTATAACTTGAATGATAATATTCCACCTTCAATGTTGCTTCTTCAACGGATGATGGAAATTCTGCTCAAACACTCTTCTTACAAATCTGATATAATCTTCTCTATTATTCACACAATCTTCTCCTTTGTCTCTGCATAGATTTCTTCTATGTATGCATGAACTTCTCTTCTATATCACAAATCTGTATGTGTCCTCTTATTCCAATCTTCTTCACACCTTTGCTTGAATCTGTCATAAATCTGCTTCAAATATGCTTCATAAATCTGTTTAAATATGCTTCAAAAATCTGTATATATACTCTGTATATCTGCTTCTTCCCAATTTTCAACACATACAACAACACTATAATATTTCCTTCACAAAAATCTGCTGGAAATCATTCTTTTATCTGTATACTCATTCATATACCTGCTGCTGTATATATGATTTTTTTTCTTTTTAAATGCTCAGAAAGTATTCATTATTCACACACAGCTACTCAATCCGTACTTATAAATGATATTCATTTTCTTCTCTCTATCATAAATGATGTTCAATAAAATCCACAACACACCCGTTTAAGATTAGAGATATATCATTTATTCCACCACTTATTTTTTCTCTCTATATTCTTCAGATAATATACATTTATTACACTCACACATACAGCACGTGTTTTTATGATATATCCTTTTATTCCCTTACACACTCTCCAAATGACTTATTTCAATCTTCTATATATATATCTGCTTTATGTGCCTCTTCACAAAAGAAATCGCATCTCTTCATTATCTTTCATAATCACATTATTTGAAATGATCTGACTTTTAATGTTTTTAAGGAATCGCACCTTTTGACTTTTGTTTATTTTTCTTAAAATGATCCCTGCACTTTTTATTTGAAGTGATTTCTCTTTATTAAAGAACAAGCGCTGCCTTCTAGTCGTGGCCTTCTTTTTGCATATAAGACAAATCTTGTTTGTCTTATTCAACTTTTGTTTTTTCTTTATTTTTGTCTCCTTTCTGACTTTTTTAATTGTTTGTCTTATTAAAGAAAATCGTATCATCTTATAGAGTCACACCTTTTAGAGGATCGCAACTTTTTGTTTATTTTTCTTTCATTAATCTGAATAAGAATAAATCGTGCCTTTTGAAGCACTTGCATCTCCTTTTAATGATACGTATCATTTCAGCGCCACTTTTCATGAATGTTTGTATTGTTTCATATTAAACTAATTTAGTTTAATAAACTGGATTTGAAATCGTCCCATTTCAAGAATAATATGTGTCAAATTTAAGTTGCATCCTTTCATAAATCTTGTTAGTGTTTGTTTATTCTGAAGGATATCAATCTGATTATGCTCTTCAATGATCTGCATTTAACAGTGGTGATAATCTGAACCTTATCCTTTCCAATTGACTTCAATCAAAGTATGTAAACCATTTGAATCTTACCACGTTGAATACCTAAGAGTCTGAATTCATCTGTAGTAATTTTTCTTTCTAGTAAGAGGATTGAGTCCTTGCTTCCTTGACTCACACTGTCATCTGATTGACCTCATACATCTTTCAAATATGTTACTTCAGTTGCTTCAGATTTATTGATCTTCAATCTGTAGGATTTCCTCAATCTCAGCAATCATTAAAAACAACAGACTCCATTTATTTCTGGATGCTTTCTTGATCATTTCCAAACTCTATTAACCTCTGCAAACTTCATGATTGTAATTAGCTTTTGATCACAACACATGTTCCTTATGATATTCTTTTCTTCAATAATATACTTCAAACTGATATGAACTGATTGAATGAATCATGAATGATCCATGTTCTTTGTATCTTGTTTGGTTATATCTGCACGATTTGTGGTGTTTGACAACAACGACAATTTGACATCAATGACAACATTTCCAACAGCCCATGCACTACATAGACACACATACTATGAAAGATAGCGGTAGTATATTTTTGAATGCTCATGTCTCCCATATCACATGACTCCTGCACAAATGAATGCAAACCTAACAAACATGAATTCAACAAAGGATTTATACAATCATCGGAACTTCTACACAACAGCCCACGCCAAGAGTGGTGTAAGAGACATGCCTGTCTCTACTTCTGTTTTTATGCTAAACGATAAGGGTTTGTAATTTTTTCGTATTTTCTTATAGATTGCCAGTCAAGAAATCAAATACAAGAAATGTAAACATAAACCCTACTGCAGCAATGCAATTAATTTATTGATTTTCTTTCAAAGCTTTTACAAATATGTGCATACCCGGAAATACAATCTCCTGTAGATCTAAAGCAATAAATCTGATGAAGCATAGACTTGACTTCTGGATGAAGCCAACAGTGAGCACCTTTAGCTGATATTCCACAACGCCGAGACGCTGGCAGAAACCCTTGGGCTCCCTTCCCCAAATGCCAATGAGACATTATCAAAAAAATATCAAATAATCAATTCTGAATATCTCCAAATGAGCCCCTTAAGATTCTTTTATACTTTTTCTGGAGGAGCTCATACACTTTTCTCACCAATGTGGGATAAAAGATAATAGGCCAATCCCCTCCAATTTGCCTTTTAAATCATTTTAAAATAATATAATGTTTGCACTTTGGAATATTAAAATATGTCCTTGAAATTGGCGCCCAAGTAATTAATTAAAATGGCCCCCTTTTTAATGATGAATGGACCCTAAAGACAAAGTGCAAATATAATGTTATAATATAATATTAAAATATTAATTATTATTAAAGTCACCTTTAACTTAGGCAAAACTCCTTATTTCACCAACTCAACTGAATTTGGGAATCAACACTGCCAACATGTGAACTTCAGGTGCCCTGCTATAAATAGAATTGCTTGCCGGCTGACTTACTATAAATAGTAAGTATATGAAACTGAATCAACTGAAGGCTACTTGAACCCACACAAAATGCTGAAGGAGAGATTCCTCTGATCACCGCCAAAAGAGACCCTCTAACTAGACATATTAGCCTACGAGGGCCAGGAATAGGCTAAAACCACTGAACTTTGATGCTCGCAAAATTGGGGACATTACAAGTGGTAGCAATAACACTCGAAGAATAACCACGTTTTCCATAATTACCACCACAAATAAGAATTTCTTGATATAAAATGCTATAAAGGCATACTTTCAGCGCACATACTGCTCATCCAATAATGAATGTGATAATGGCGTGTAAAAGTTCATGACTGCCGCATTATTCAACTCGTGCCAAAAATACAATCTTCACGACTTCATAGTATGCCAAGAATAAATGTTCGTTGAATTTTCCATGCCACAAAGTCCTACTGCTAATGAAGGAGTCATCAGTCATGAAGGAGCCGTCGGCCAGAAATAAAGACATCTATGATTATGAAAGTCGTCACCCAAAATGGATGGGTCAAAACAAATAAATTCATTTCCCAATCAAGATGAAGCCACCTCATACACCATAAAAAACTGAAGCCGTCGAAGAAAATGGAAAAGGTCAGAAATGAATTTATCAGAAGAAATTAAAGCCATCACCCAAAGTTTGAAAGGCGTTACAAAGAATCGTGTCAGTGAAACTAATGCACCAAGCCGCCCATCGCTCACTAAAATCACTTGACACATTATCTTAACAAAACAGTCGTTGAAAACTATAGGCTGAGTTTATATGAATTTCATTTGCATTTCAAAATGGTAAGTAGCACCATCACCCATAAATTTACTTTTTGACATCAATGACAAAATATTCAACACTTAGTGCCCCCAAAAACATCAATGACTAAAGGCAAAGGCAGCATTTCATTTGATCATTCACACTTCCTACAAGTACAGGTACAACCGAGCAAGGGTTTGGTATGACCTTCAACAATTGATCATTCCCCCAAAGTGTATAAAAACTGAGAAATATAATCATAACATCATGTCAAAACTGATATGGATAAAGATGTTTGGAAACTCAAGGTTACACATTAAGTACAACCTACACAAGTGAAGTGGTACGACTAGCATGGCCGGTAGAGCCTCCTTCAACACTCCAAAAATTCTTCAAAACTGAATACTCTGAACACACAACATTATCAAACCAAAAAGGGCTTATCAAAGAAAATCAAAAACATCCATTCTCAGATCAACACATTGAAAGACTTCACTTGCAAGCACAACAATGACATGAATGAAATCACCAAGTCTAGCTAGGAGGGTTTTCATCCTCAAAACTGGTATTTCTGGAGGGTTTTCATCCTCAAAAAATAATAACTCTCAAATCTCCTTGAAACAACACTAGGAATGAAAAATGGGAACTCTTTTCTCTTCACAACTCCTCATTTTAAAAGTTTCCTCATGAATAAAATAATAACTTCTCTTTTTGGTTCCATATTCACTTTAATTTTTTAAAATCAATTTCAAGTTTGCAAAATGACCACCTTTTCCCCTCTTGAGTCTAACGCCACCTTTTTGCACAACTTAAGGTCACTTTAACTTTCTAAATAATTAAATAAGTTGTCAATTTTAAAATATTAGAAATATTACTTTTGACAACTTAATTATTTAATTTATTTTTTCCCTTTCTTGATGTCAATTAGCTTATGGGAAAGATGGCAAATAAGCGTATAGCCACAAATTCGCTTACATGCGAAAAGGGGACACTACACAAGCCTAGGGACTTTGGAATGTCGCATCTACACTCCCATTTGCTTTTACTCTGTCACTCTCTATGTGATTAGAATGACTTAAACATGAGCTATTTTTCCATTTTTCCTTCTTTTTCCTGTTTTTTTTTCGTTTGTGATATTTTCCAGCTTATTCCAAAAAAGTAAAAATATATTTATCTTTCGGTTTCATGAGAAATTCCCAGGAAAGATATTTGCATCTATGGGCAGGTGAATAGGCTTTTGTAATTTGTTCAAGATGTGTCAATTAAGGTGTTGGACACTCAAACATTCCTAGAACCTAGAAGAATGTAGATCTGTCGTTCACGGGAAAGATATTTTAGCCCTAAAAATAACACAAGTGAATGGAAGGAATGGAAAACTGTAACACACCAAATATTTTCACTGAATTCACTTAAAAACATTAAAAGATGATCTTTGCATAAGTTTTGATGAAAACCAATCCCGTGAGCCATAACTTCCATTGAAGTTCAAGTATCCATGTACTATCATTCGATGCAATATCATTTGAACCCAAAGTATGCATTTGTCCAACATAACAAACCCAAATTTCACAAACTGCAATATTTCTATACCAAACATGTTGGGCATAATCGTTGTTATTGACCTGATATTTTTCTACTTATTAAATGGTGTCACTCCATATTATAAGCATGTTGCCCAAGAAGAGAAGATCCAATCAAATTGCAATTATCTTTAATTCAAAAAAGAATGTCTTACTAAGCCCAATGCTTATTACAGAAAATGGTTCAATCTTCCTTAAGTTTTGAGATTTAGTGAATGCATCTTTTAATTTTTTACTCTAAGAGCAAATGACTCAACCCTTTCATATACCCCTATATGCCTAACCTACTTTCTAATACAACGTAAGAAAGCGAAAAACATTAAATTTCTTCATCACAACACATTTATGTTACAAAAAACATATTTGCATTAAGAAATAAAGTTCATTAGCCTAAATTTCTAATGTTATCCAAGTGTCTCTCGACTGCAACTTTGAAAAGAAACTCCTAAATGTGTATCCTTAAATGTAAACATAAATAAAGATCTTGGACCTTTTTGTTGAATATTTGGAAGCAAAACAGGAAAAGACCCATCCATGCATAAAACAAAAGATAGATTTTGATTGTGATTAGATAATTCAAATAATAGGTGACAGGGCACATTAACAATAAGCCTAAAATGCACAATCCACCAAAATGATAGAAATCTTAGTAAGAAAGAACTGAAATACTATCAATTACCTAAAGAGAATCCCAAATAAGGCAAATATTGAAATCCAAAATCGTACCTAAAATACAGTATATGATCATGGGCACGGCAAATGACAAATTCTGACATAGAATCATCTTGCCTCAATTTCCCTAATGATTTTCCAACAGTTCCACGATTTTGTAGGTTGAATGTATCAGGCTTCATGCGCTTTACATATCCCTTCTTGCTGAGGGCCTTAAAATATATAGATTCAGAAAACATTACACTTCTGTGATAAGAAAACAAAGCTTTACTAATTTTCACTATCATACAAATGAGTGTTCTAACAAAGCTCTGACAAGTGCTGCCACGGTGTGAAAGTTGAATCTGCAACATGTTTACATACCAAAAGCACTTCCTCATTTGGAATTACATCAATTTCTTCTAGTCCTGCGCTTGCTCCCTCCTCTAATACTGATCTTCTGGGTGTTCCAAACTTGTCCTTCAATTCAAGTGCTTCTTTTTCTATAACCTATCAAAAAAAGCTTACAAGAATTCTTAATAAGGCCACATTTACAGCAGACTACTCAGGACGCAATAGCTCTGAAGAAACAAAATCAGAAAAGCTGAATCTTCAAATATCTTCAACACTTATTTTACAGTTAATGGAATCCAAATATAATGCCTCTAAAGCATACTACTGATCACAGACCAAATCTATGGGCAAACAAAAATCAATACATAATCATGATACTGTATACAAATAAACTGGCACTAGGTTGCATACATTGGCATGTGTAAGAAACCAAACAGAGAGAGAGAGAGAGAGGTAAATATTATCATCAGTATGTAGCAGACAATGCACAACATGCAAAATTTGAACCTTAACCAGGCATAAACTGACAGGCCAACATCAGCTTAACTTTAATTATATCTATCTATAGTCCACACAAGAATATTTTGATATCTTTGACTATCATATGAAAAGTACAAGGATCAAGATATGATCTAGTCTGCAAATGAGCTTTCCATATGCAAGGGGTAGGGTAACCAAAAGATAACCATTACGGATTACACCAGACCATTTGACAGAATGATCAGGGCCTTTGGGGAATTTATGCTCTATCCAAATGAATTTAATTTATATATTTAACTAGTTGGGTCAAGGACCTTTGGCAACTTCCACAACAGAGTAAGGGAACAGCAATAAGACCTTGAACAACAAAAGAGGACAGCTCAACCAACAGGTCAATCATTCCCTCATGTGAATGAAGCAAGCCAAGGGTTCCCATCATACATATTGTTCGTTAATATCAACTCATAATAAGCCAAAGGAAAGAAAGATGGCCTTTAGGCACTAGTCCAAAGACAATAAGACAAGATGAGAGCACTTAACAAACTTCAAGATTCTTCATTGATTAATTTAATGATGAGGGCCTTAGGGACTAGTTCAATGACAAGAAAACAAGAAGAGAGCACTTGACAAACTTCAAGATTGTTTGTTGCTTGATTTCAGTGGTGCTCACCCAACTTTAAGTTATTTGATTGATACAAGCAACTTAAAGCCATTGATTGATTTAGGGCTCAACCGACTTCGAAAAATTTGATTGACAAGCATCATGAATTCAGTAAAGGCTTTTTGAAGAGCACAACATCCTAAATAGCATTTTATTCCAAGTCTGATTGCTCAACTCTTAAATCAGTTATTATTGCAAGATTTATGATATCATATACTATTGAAACATAAGCAAATATTGTGTTCCTTCTCACTATCCTTGATGAATCAACCTAACCTATCTACGAGTCATCTAGAAGTGCTGTGTTCTGTGAAGGTCCAAAACATCCTCATGTGTACAAATTGCAGAGCATTAGAGAACTACACTGTACTTCTCAAAGGATTTTATTGTGAATATACAAGCATGCCTCAATTTCCTCTTATTCATTTTCAATAAACATTCTAATAAATTGGTAGATATATTGAATTGCACTAAAGAGTTGGTTCCTTTGCTCACTTAACATTTTCATAAACATATTTTCTTTATTAATTCTCTTACATATTAGATAATCTCCTCTCTAGAAGTATATTATGGTTACAATATTTTCATAATATGCCTTGAAGATTCATAGCATCACCATAGACACATTTGGCTTGATAGGCATTCAAGATTTACAACACAACAAAATATTCCAACTAGTAGACCCTCATACCTAAGGAATATCTTTCGACCTAAACTGAAGTTTTTTGAGATCATTAAATAGGTTTTCTAATAATCTAATGGTAACTTTGAAGACTGGGACTCTATAGCCTATGGACCAAATTTATACATGTCTTGACTTCAAACAAGAGAGTATCTTGAGTCCCATCTAATTAGCCTATGCTTGATGTATTAACTGGTCCTCATTCTCATGCCTATGTACGTATTTAATAGCAGCATTGCCACTACGAAGAAGTTTCATTGCTTTTACTCTTCAAGCATTTGAAGACAATTATATAGATTTGAAAATTACTCGTCATGACGTGGGGAATCATCTAGGCCTATCCACACACAACCATGTTTACAGAGTTCATCTAGTGTCAAGATTTTTTGAGCTTGAAGATTTTCCAATACATTTGTAACCTCTCACCCCTTCACAACTTGTGTATTTGGGTCCATATCTATGACAACCACGCAACCTATATTCCCCTCCACCCAACCCATGGCATCATGTGTTTTAATTAGTCAGTATCAAGTTACTTGTATAAAACCATTAGTAGTTATCGACAATAATGGCTCTTTGACAATACCAACAAAACTGTGTATTGTCCCTACCAAGAAATTTCAACAAAATTGCAATTGTTTTCAATTTCAACCAACAAACATTTCATCAAACACTTGGTGGAGCATTAGAATTTATAAATTTACTGATTATGAACAGCTGTAACTACCAACTAATCTCGTAGGCATTATGATAAACAGTTGCCATGCACCAATTTCACACTTGAATGATCACTCAGTTTTCAAGAATAACATGGAAAGGCTGATCTCATTGATTTCTAGATAATTTACACATAGTTCCCAATGCTGATAAAACTCAATTCGCTGTACAAAATCACGAATTTATATATAATAGAGTGGATTATTGTTCAGACCTGGAATGCCTCAAACTGCTGCTAACAAGATTGTTGACTTGCTTGAATAAAGATGACTGAGCTGAAGTCTGATTTAAACATTCAAAATCACCTTTTTGGCTCATAGGCATTTTGTCAAACAGTTGGTAGGAAAGTGAACATTGTGCAATATTGCAAAATCACTGTACTTTATAACTCATGTGGTCTTGAATATCTGATTAACATGTTCAAATTGGAAGCACTAATGTGGTATAGAACTTGCATAAATGATATTTTTTGATAAATGAAATTTATAACAGCACCCAAACAAGAATTGTGATCAAGTGAAATTGCTCTGAATCTCATATTAACAGTTGGAAACAAGTTAACAGCAATTAATTTTCAGCTATTAAACTAGAGTGTAAACAATGCAAATAC